>ONZH01018421.1:0-255567 GCA_900303285.1 Rhinella marina
GGTACATATAATTTTTTTGATCAGTCAATATTACACTTAATGGGGTAAAGTTACCAAAAATTGGTTGTTTTGGCACTTTTTTTTATGGAATTCATATTAGGGGTACATCATGTGATATTTTTATAGAGCAAGTTGTTACAGGTGCAGCAATACCTAATACTGTATGTCTTTTTTTTCAGTTTTGCACAATAAAAGCATTTTTGGGAAAAAAATTATGTTTTAGCGTCTCCATTTTCTGAAAGCCATGGTTTGTTAACGATTGTCTTATGTAAGGACTCAATTGTTGCGAGATGAGATGATGGTTTGATTGGTACTATTATGGGGTATATATGTCTTTTTGATCGCTTGGTATTACAATTTTTGTGACTTAAGGCGAGAAAAAAATTGCATTTTTGGAACACCTTTTATATATTTTTTACAGCATTCACTTTAGGGGTAGATCATGTGAAATTTTTATAGTGCAGGTCATGATGGATGTGACAATAACTAATATGTCTACTTTTTTAAATTTATTTTAGTTTTACACTATAAAAGCATGTCTCATGTAAGGGCTCATTTTTGTGGGAAGAGATCACATTTGATTGGTACTATTTTGGGGTACATATGTATTTTTTATCGCTTGCTATTATAGTGCTCCAGATGGTGACCAAAATGGTCGCCAAGAATTTGCAAATGGCGACAAGACTTTTTAGTCTTGTCGTCATTTGTGCCTAGATCCGGCAGCCTAGTATCAGAGAACATGGCGCGCGCTACTGTCAGCGCGCTCCATGTTCCCTCAGCAGCACAGGGGAGAAGGAAGCAGTCGCTCCCTCCCCCCTGTGCTGCTGTTGGAGAGGGGAGGGGGAAGTTGCACTGCGCCACCAATGAGAGGGACAGAGGAGGGGAAGTTGCACTGCGCCACCAATGAGAGGAGCGGAGGAGTGAGAGGGGGAGGGCGCACTGCGCTACCAATGATGAGAACTATGTTTAATAAAAGTACAGGAGCAGGTGCCGGCGCGGAATCACATAGCCAGCACCCGACCTGTATGATAGGGAGCTCCCATACGCCGCAGTTAACCCCTCAGGTGCAGCACCTGAGGGGTTAACTACCGCTGATTGCAGCTCCCTACAATACATGTCGGGTGCCGGCTATGTGATTCTTCGCCGGCACACGTCCCCTGTACTTTTATTAAACATAGTTCTCATCATTGGTGGCGCAGTGCAAACATTCAGATGTAGCTGCACTAGCGATCACAGGAGAATCGCGTGAGCACAGAACAATATCGTAAATAGAGTATGCATCTGATGATTTGTACGCTAATGCTATTCATTGTACGCTAAATGCGAACGCATTCGTATGCTAATGCTATGCATTGTACACTACTGCGTACGCATTCGGATGCTAATGATATTCATTGTACGCTAATGCATTAGCATATGAATGCTATGCATTGTACGCTACTGCGCACGCATTTGTATGCTAATGCATACACATTGTACGCTAATGCGTACCAATTCACCTAATTAGTGTACTTTTACTGCGAGTGAAAGGAGTGAAAGAGGAGAAGTCGCGATTAGTTAGCAACGCTATGCAAAAACAGTGATCGCTAGGGCTGCTACATCTGTAGTTATGTACATTGGTAGCGCAGTGCGCCCTCCCCCACCAACCCCCAAGTATAATAAACATTGGTGGCAGTGGCCACAGGATCCCCTCACCCCCCCTTCATTGGTGGCAGTGACAGTTCCGATCAGAGCCCCAAAAGTGTAATCTCGGGGCTCCGATCGGTTACCATGGCAACCAGGATGCTACTGAAGTCCTGGCTGCCATGGTAAGCTCCCTGCTGCTGTGTGCACAAAGCACAGGGCAGCAGGGAGAGTGTAAAGTCCTATTCACCCTAATAGAGCTCTATTAGGGTGAACAGGACAAGAGTTCTAGCCCCTAAGGGGGGCTAATACTTAGTAAATAAAAAGTAAAAAAAAAAAAAAAAAAAAAAACCCACCAATATATTAAGTTTAAGGGCCCATTCACACGACCATGTGAATGCAACCGCATCTATTCCGAAATTTTGCGGAATAGATGCGGCCGCATTCACTTCAATGGGCAGCGTGCGAACTTGCCGTGGCTCCACAAGAAATTACAGAACATGTCCTATTGTTGTCCACAACAGCAGACAAGAATAGGCATTTTGAACGGGGCACCCGGCTGTGTGTTCCGCAAATTGTGGAACACGCGCTGGGCGGCATCCGTGGTATTGCGGATCCGCATTTTTGCAGATGAGCAATACTACGGCCGTCTAAACGGCCTCTTAATCACCCACTTTCCCAATTTTACATATAAAATATATTAACAATAAATAAACATTTTACATTTCGCCACGTCCGAAAAGTCCAAACTATTAAAATATTAAAAAAAATACGTAACAGAAAAAAATAAATAAAATTCTTACAATTCGCCATTTTTAGTCACCTTGTCCTCCCAAAAAATAGAATAGGACTGTTCTATTATGGGCCAGACGTTCCATCTTCTCCTCCAAGTCTTTTTTTTTTATTATAATTATATGTATTTAAATTTGGCAACTAAAAATTTTATTTGGCTCCTAAATTTTTCAGTTTGGGAGCCAATGGCTCCTAGGTATTTTTTTTAGTCTGGAGCACTGTATTACACTTTTTTTTATGTAAGGTGACAAAATACGGCATTTTGGCACAGTTTTTATTTTTTACAGCATTAACCTGAGGGGGTAGATAATTTGATATTTTTATAGAGAAGGTCATTACGGACACTGCGATACCTAATATGTCTGTTTCTTATTTCTTTTTTTATTCTTTGCTTGAAACTTTTTTCACTTTTTTTACTTTTTATAATTGTCCCACGGTGGGACTTCAATTTTTTAGGGTTTTATCCCTGTTTCAATTCAGTACAATAAATTCTGTATTGTACTGCATTTAACTTCTTACACAGTAAGACATTGACAGTTGCCTAGGACACCCAGCCTAGGGTCTGGATCTCCTGGGCTTCCGTAGCGGGCAAGCTCTGATGCCTGTGCAAGGCATCGGGCCTGCCATAGGAACCATCGGCTCACCGCAGCGAGTGAGAATGTGATAATGCAGGAAGGGGTTGATGATGAATATCCTTATCTTTTGCTGGCTTTACTTCTTCCAAATCACCCTTAAAATCTCCATGTCCTAGAAAAGTCAGCAAGATGCAGTGAGAGGAGGAGCTGGATGTTCCTGATGACATATTCTTATTGATATTAGATGATGTGGAAAAGGAAGAAAAGCAAATGGCTGAAGAATGGCTCCCACCTGTAGGGCAGGAGAGCGCTGGGATTGGAGAAGTGGATATGCCAGAGCCAGTGACATACCTACAATAGATGCAGACCATGTAGCTGCTATGGGGCCCGTGGGAGGAGGGGGCCTGGAGAAGATGTTGAGACCCGCCCCCTGATTATACTACAATAACAAGAGATACTGCTCGAGTCCCTACCTGGGGCTCTGTTGGCCCTGCTTCCCATGTTCCCAGGGCCCCTACCCCCCTTTACAAACCTTTTATAGGTTCTTGAGGCTGCAGCAGTTACAGACAGTCCCCACTGTAAGCCGAGGAGAGAGCTCTCTGCTCTCTCTCCTCTGTCAGCTGATCGCTGAACTGGCCAATCAGCGCAGCCGACACAAACAGAAGCCAGCCAGTGAGGACTGAAGCTGCTCTCATCCTTCCTGTCTCAGTGAAGGCTGACACTAACTGAGTGAGTACCAAGAAGTTTATGACCTGGTTGTTGGAGGGGGCAGCAATCCTGCCTTTCTTCAGCAGCAGTGACCAGAGTTGTTTGTTTTTTTAAGAAGTGTGTGTGGGGGGAGGAAACACTTCTGTATATAAGCATCAGTAGCAGAGTTCATGGCAGGACACCCTCCCCCCTTGAACTCTGCTTGCTGCTGTTTATATACAGGATATTGTACTCTAGGCAGAATCCCCCACCATGTACTCTGCCTGGTGCACACTAAGCAATCAGAGCTAATGGCAGGGAGGGGGGTCCTTCTTGGATAAAAAAAATTATAATAATTTCTTAATTGAATTAAAAAAAATAAAAAAATGTTCAAGGCATTCATATACTAATCCTTATATAAGGATTTGTGTGTTATTTTTAAATATATACAGTATAATTTAGGAATAGTGATAAGAAAACTTTTATTTTCAAGTTTGGCGTACAACGTTCGGGTCATCTAAGAATTCCGCTATGGATTTCGCTACCACGGAGCATAACCTGGTCTGTGGTAGCGGAATCCATAACTGAATTCTTAGATAACCTGAACCTTGTACGCCAAACTTATTATAATAGAAGTTCACTCATCACTATTTAGGAATTAATTGTAGTGGAACCTGAACAATATATACACACACACTGTCCTCAATATAGAGTATCATCAATATATATATATATATATATATATATATATATATATATATAGCACCAATACAGAGGGGGTCATTGTATGTACTGCACAAGGGGGCCATTGTATATATACTATGGGGGGCATTATATATACTATACAGGGGGCACTACAGCGGGGTTTTATAAAATACTGGGGCCACTATAACTTATTACGACTAGGGGCTTTAAAGGGGAGCCCTCTTACTGCTGGGGGCACTATAGGGGGCTTTATTTCTATTAGGGTCCCTATGGGGGGTATTATTAATATGGGGGGTATTATTATTAAGCACAATAAAGAGGACATTACTAATAAAGGGGTTGTTGTGGGGGGTACTGTCGGGGCCACTATTAATATTCAGGGCAATCTAAGAGCACTATTATTATGGGGGGACTATTTTTATGGCATTATAATTTGTATAGCATTTGGGGGCACTGGGGAGCACATAGTCCACAGTATTGGGGTGGCAGCAGGATGACAATGTTTGGGCACAAGAAGGGGAAGAATGATACAGAAGTGAGGAACCTATGATGTCTGTGTGCCGAACTCTGCAAAGGCAGCAAGAACCGTTTTTATATATATATATATATATATATATATATATATATATTTTTTTTTTTTTTTTTTTTAATTATTATTTTTTAAAAATTTTATTTATTTTTAGTTTTTTTTAACATAAATTGTATGGGGTGGGGAGGGAGGGGCCCAATACGGAGTTTTGCTATGGGGCCCCATGAGTTCAATGTACACCCCTGGCTAGAGCTGATTAATATTCAGTGTTTATTGTCAAATAACCTGTAGGAGATTGCATGCCAGAACAGCAATAATTTGCATATTGTGCACCCAAACTAACTAGCCAAACCCCATACCAGCAACAGCCTCTGTTTAAAGGGCTGGTGCGTCTTAAAGGGCGAAAAATACAGTACATCTGTTAAGGCCACATTTAAAATTTCCTTTATGGCGTAGTGAAACCGGTTTGGATGTAGGACGATCATAGAAAAGACTGGGGCTGATTTTTTTGTTGCAAGGTAGGAGCCCTGCGTGCTACACATCTTACCCCATAGATGCAATTGCACTCCATTTCTCATCATAATTCAAAATTGACAGATGTTTCTTGCCCATACAGTGGGGAAAAAAAGTATTTAGTCAGCCACCAATTGTGCAAGTTCTCCCACTTAAAAAGATGAGAGAGGCCTGTAATTCAAATCATAGGTAGACCTCAACTATGAGAGACAAAATGAGAAAACAAATCCAGAAAATCACATTGAGTGATTTTTAAAGAATTTATTTGCAAATTATGGTGGAAAATAAGTATTTGGTCAATAACAAAAGTTCATCTCAATACTTTGTTATATATCCTTTGTTGGCAATGACAGAGGTCAAACGTTTTCTTTAAGTCTTCACAAGGTTGGCACACACTGTTGCTGGTATGTTGGCCCATTCCTCCATGCAGATCTCCTCTAGAGCAGTGATATTTTGGCGCTGTCGCTGGGCAACACGGACTTTCAACTCCCTCCAAAGGTTTTCTATGGGGTTGAGATCTGGAGACTGGCTAGGCCACTCCAGGACCTTGAAATGCTTCTTACAAAGCCACTCCTTCGTTGCCCTGGCAGTGTTCTTGGGATCATTGTCATGCTGAAAGACCCAGCCACGTTTCATCTTCAATGCCCTTTGCTGATGGAAGGAGGTTTGCACTCAAAATCTCACAATACATGGCCCCATTCATTCTTTCATTTACATGGATCAGTCGTCCTGGTCCCTTTGCAGAGAAACAGCCCCAAAGCATGATGTTGCCACCCCCATGCTTCACAGTAGGTATGGTGTTCTTTGGATGCAACTCAGCATTCACTCTCCTCCAAACACGACGAGTAGTGTTTCTACCGAATAGTTCTACTTTGGTTTCATTTGACCATATGACATTCTCCCAATACTCTTCTGGGACATCCAAATGCTCTCTAGCAAACTTCAGACGGGCTCGGATATTTACTGGCTCAAGCAGGGGGACACGTCTGGCACTGCAGGATCTGAGTCCCTGGCGATGTAGTGTGTTACTGACGGTAGCCTTTGTTACATTGGTCCCAGCTTTCTGCAGGTCATTCACTAGGTGGTTCTGGGATTTTTGCTCACAGTTCTTGTGATCATTTTGACCCCACGGGGTAAGATCTTGCGTGAAGCCCCTGATCGAGGGAGATTATCAGTGATCTTGTATGTCTTCCATTTTCTAATTATTGCTCCCACAGTTGATTTGTTCACACCAAGCTGCTTGCCTATTACAGATTCAGTCTTCCCAGCCAGGTGCAGGTCTACAATTTTGTTTCTGGTGTCCTTCGACGGCTTTTTGGTCTTCACCATAGTGGAGTTTGGAGTGTGACTGTTTGAGGTTGTGGACAAGTGTCTTTTATACTGATAACAAGTTCAAACAGGTGCCATTACTACAGGTAATGAGTGGAGGACAGAGGAGCCTCTTAAAGAAGACATTACAGGTCTGTGAGAGCCAGAAATCTTGCTTGTTTGTAGGTGACCAAATACTTCGTATTGAGCATGTGATGACGTACTGACGTGCCGTGCGTCCCCACCCCGCCCCCAGCTGATGGTGAGGCATCGCAAGTAGCGAGGAGATGCCTGCCAGCTGAAACATCTTGCAGATGGCTGTGCCTCATGACCAGAAATCCCATGTGCAGTGGTGCGCTTAGCTGAGAACCCCCAGCATTCTATGTTTCCTCTGCTGCCTCTCTACCTCGTCTCTGCTGCTGCCACTGCTATAAGCTTCCTCTCTGGTTGCCTCCGTGCCCCTTACCTTGTGTTTCTGAGCTTCTTATACAGATATCCTGGCCGTTGCCATTGTGATAAACCTGCTCTCCTGCTGCCACCTTGCTTCCTCCCTCCTACTGCAGAGCTTGTTACATAGCTATTTCTGCCGTGGCCATTGCTACATGCTTCCTGACCTGCTATTCCCTCCCCCTTGCTGCCGAGTCTCTCACACAGTTACTGCTACAAACAAGCTCTGGATAGAAGCTCACAGCATTCCTGCTAACTCCTGTTTTTACAGGAAAACAACGTGATACAGACCAGGAGGACAGCTATAATTACAGGCTGCAAGGAAGGTAACCTGGTTCAGAGTGTTATTTAAAGGGTTTCTGTCACCAGTTTTTTCAGTATGAATCAGGCTGACATTAGAGATGTGCTAATGTCACCTGATTCCAAATATATATCTGTTTTATTTACTGGTGCCCCCATTTTTATATAAAATGAACTTTTATTTTATGCTAATAAGGCTCCTAGGTGCAAGGGGCGTTATCTCTGCTCTTAGAGGCTCTGTTGATTGACAGGACCAGGCAGAGAAGAAACACTCAGTTCACCATAGATTTTAAGGACCTTCAATGATGTCATGACCATGTGATCAGTCACATGGTTAGGATCACACAAACAGCCTGTCTCCTCCTAAACCATGTGTGGCGGGAAAAGAACGGGCATATTCATGCCATAGTACATCATATAATACCAGATCTCACATCGATATGGTCTTGGTAAATGAATCTGGATTAAACAAAATAAAAAATATGAAATATGAGACCATAACTGTATCTGATTACTCCCCAATGATTGTGGAAATTAGAATTACAAGAGATATATATGGAGGGGAGGTAACAAGTTCGGGGGGTGTCCCTGCACAGTCTGAACATGGCAGCACTGATTGGATAGTCAGACTGTGCAGGGACACACCCCCAACTGGTCACCTCCCATCTGTTCCTTTACTGAAGGCAAATAGCAATTCATTCATAACTTCTAGTGGAAATAATAAAGGAATGGCACAACATAGAGCCATAAGAACAGATGCTCCAGAATTGTTATTACATGGGGAATGCGTGAAGCTATTAAAACAGGCATGTCAGGAGTGGTGAAAGGTCCTCTTTAAAGTAATAGATAATTTACTGGAGATTGGGAAGGAATTGAGTTTTTTTTGGGAATGTAACAAAAATACAGCACATATACATGTTGTCTGGGATTCACTGAAAGCTTATTTAAGGGGGATATTGTTTAAAGAAATTACATATAAGCGTAGATTATTTAAATGAAAAGAAGTGTCATTAGAACAAAAAGTTATGTACTGGAGAGGAGAATCAGCTAGAAACCCCACGGAACAGTGTAAAATAGAACTAAATAAAGCACGTGTAGAACTGAAAGAATATTTGGTGCTGAAAGCACAACAGAAAATATTCTTCTCAGGTCAAAGCTATTACTCAGAATCAGGTCTTCCTGGTAAGTTATTGTCCACCATAATTAAGACTCAAGCTGGACCACAAAGAATTACTGCAATTAAAAATGAGAAAGGGGAAAGTTATACAGAGACAGATAAGATAAAGGTGGAATTCAGTAAATATTATAAGTTCTTGTATACCTCAGATATTAACATAGACCTCCAAGAAATAAATAGTTATCTGGACCAGATTAAATTCCCAAAACTAACACAGACTCAGAGTGAGATGTTGGAGGCGGAGATCACTTTAGATGAATTAAAAGAAGCACTTAAAACATTCTCAGGTAACACAGCTCCAGGCTCGGACGGATTTCCGTTCGAAGTATATAGACAACTAGGGGAGGCCCTGCTACCAATGTTATTGGATGTATGGAATGGGAGCATAGAAGCAGGGAAATTAAGTCCCACAATGTATGATTCTATCATTACATTGATATGTAAAAAAGAGAAGAATCCAACTGAGATAGAATCTTACCGCCCAGTCTCACTTTTAAATATTGATACTAAAATTATAGCTAAAGTATTAGCAAATAGGATGAAGTAGGTAATTACAACTATCATCCATCCTGACCAGTGTGGCTTCATGCCAGGAAGGAATACTGGTATGAATCTCAGACGAATATATGCAAATATGCAGTTAGGCCAGGGGGAGACCCGCTCCACCCTGTCTTTAGACGCATCTAAAGCGTTTGACAGGGTGGAGTGGATCTTCCTCTGGCAGGTAATGGAGAAATTTGGAATAGTTGAGAAATTTATTAATTGGACTGGGATTATATATGGAGAACGAAATGCAAGTGTTAAAGTAAATGGAGAACTTTTACCCTTTACCATGCCCATTCTCACCACTTCTGTTTGCCCTTTTTATAGAGCCACTAGCAATAAGAATAAGAACTGACCCTGGAATAATTGGATTTGGATGTGAACAAGAAAAAGATAAGATAAGTTTATATGCAGATGATATTCTGTTATGTATAAATGAATCAGGAAAATCTATTCCCAAAATAATTGTAACGGTGGAGCAATATGGAAGAATGTCAGGCCTGAAGATTAACTGGGAAAAATCAATAGTATACCCAGTAGACGACATCAAACTACCCCAGATTCCGGATCTTAGAATACTGGATCAAAATCAAAGCTTTGAATATCTTGGGCTTAGCATAAATAAGGCTATGAAGAAATATACATCTCTTAATATAATCCCAGTTATGAACAAAATAGAAAAAAAAGTAAATATATGGAATAAGTTACCACTAAGCCAAGCAGACAGAATTGCACTAGTGAAAATGGTGATACTACCAGAAATGTTTTATGTTCTTGTTAATTCACCAATATGGATAGGGAGTAAAATATTTAAACACATAGAAGTTTTGATAAATAGGTTAATCTGTGGAAGAAAACGAGTACGTTTGAAACAAAAATTTCTTCACAAAGCTAACACAGAGTAGGAGTTGGAGTAGGATTACCTTATTTTTTTATGTATTATATAGCATCACAAGTGCAGTATATAGGTGAAAATAGAAATCCTCACATAGTCAATAAGTTATTAGAGTATAAAGTAGGTGATATTAGTGATATTTTTGAGCTATTAGAATCGGGCCAATTGAGCACAAGTATGTACAGTAAATTGCCAATTGCAAAAGCATGGCATAAGAGTTGGCAAGTATATAAAAGAGTATTAGGGATAAGGGGAGCCACAAAATATACTGTAATATGGGATAATATATATTTCAAGGAATTCCAAAAATTCCCAGATTCACAGTTCTGGAGACAAAAAGGTTTAACTAAAGTGACACAGATGTTTAAGCATGGCAAATTGGTCGAATTCCAAACATTTATAGAAAGTCAACAACTAAGTAAAAAAGATTGGCTGAGAGATTGGCAGCTTGCACATATATATGAAAAGGAGAAGAATAAAGAAGGCCTTAGAATAAATAGAAATGATAAATCCTTAGTGATGGTTTTGTTCCCTACTGGTTGTAGGGAACAAAAACTTGAGCAGAATTTATCACCGATTGAAGGAACTGACAGTATCCAAACTAAGGCACGGGAGTAAAGATAAATGGGAGAGGGATCTGGGTGCTGGGGCTTACCTAAATTGGGATAATATATACTGAAATGTATAGTAATATGAATCATAGGTTGATCCAATTGAAGATGTTATATAGAATTTACTACACCCCACAATTGGCTCATAAAATGTATAGTGGTAAAGAAGCTAAATGTAATCGATGTGGGTTAGAGGACGCAGACTTATTACATATGGTGTGGAGTTGTTGAAAAATAAAAAGATATTGGGAAAATATATATAAGATAATAGAGGATACTTTAAAGGCCCAAATCCCATTTTCCCACAGATAGTTATTTTAGGTGGGACACCGAGTACAATAGCTTCGTATGCCATGCAAAAACTCATAATTATAATACTACACTTAGCGAGGCTGGTGATTATGAGACACTGGATAGAAACCAAGGAGCCAGAAACTATGGAGTGGATTAATTTATGCAGAAGGGTTAAGACTAGAGATGAGCGAATGTGCTCATAACGAGCACTGTAGCGCATCCGTCCTCCTCACCCGACAGATCCGGATGCCTGCGCCCATGCGAGCGCAGGGGAGCCGAGCGCTACAGTGCTCGTTACGAGCACGTTCGCTCATCTCTAGTTAAGACCTATGAAAAAATAAGATGTAACACTGAGTCAATGAAACAAAAATGGGAGAATGTATGGAAATTATGGACAAACTAAACTTTTAGGTATACTAAAGTATTAGGATTACCGGCAGCCAGATATAGGGAGGAAGGGGTGTGGGATGGGATAGAGGAAAGATATATGATCTTATTTATTATCTTGTTTTTGTCCTTTTTAGGAAACAGATTAGGGGTTGTTCACATATCAGTTATTTGATCAGTTATTGTGAGCCAAAACCGGGTGTGGGTCAAAAACACCAAACAGGTGCAGATCTTTTCATTATATCTGATCTCTGTTTAGTGTCCACTCCTGGTTTTGGCTCACAATAACTGATGGAAATAACTGATCAAATAACTGATATGTGAACAATCCCTTATATGTAATTATGTAATAAGTGCTGTCATATTTTGCAATATTTAGTAAAGCAAAAAAAAAAAGTGACCAAACACTTATTTTCCACCATAATTTGCAAATAAAATCTTTAAAAATCAGACAATGTGATTTTCTGGATTCATTTTCTCATTTTGTCTCTCATAGTTGAGGTATACCTATGATGTCAATTACAGGCTTCTCTCATCCTTTTAAGTGGGAGAACTTGCACAATTGGTGGCTGACTAAATACTTTTTTCTCCCACTGTATTACAAATCTGATTATACTCCTTGCTATAATTTGTGATAAAACTTGTATTATTAAATGTGTTTTTCTTTTTTCTCCTACTGGCTGAATCAGGAAAAATCTGTGTTTTTCTGTTTAGAGATTGTGCCCAATTTTGGCTTTATGACATGCTGGGAATAGTTTCTTATTCGCAATCTCGTGGAAATCATTTGTCTTTCCATATTAAAGGAGAGACTGTCAGAGCAGTTACATCTGGCTCTGGCATCTCTCCCCTGGGAATATTCCTGGTAACATGGGCCGGATGACAGGAATCGCCCAAAAGAGTTATATTACCTGCAGTTTCTTTTCTAAATGTGCAAGAGTCCCCCTTTAAACACAAATCCAAGAAATAAATAGAATGGGAATCATGGTGAAGGATGAAGTAGAGACAATGGCTGTTATTGTTAAAGGGGTTGTCTCACTTCAGCAAGTGGCATTTATCATGTAGAGAAAGTTAATACAAGGCACTTACTAATGTATTGTGATTGTCCATATTGCTTCCTTTGCTAGCTTGATTCATTTTTCCATCTCATTATAGACTGCTCGTTTCCATGGTTACAACCACCCTGCAATCCATCCTCGGTGTCGATGCTTGCACACTATAGGAAAAAGCACCAGCCTGTGTGAGCTCCCATGGTGCCAGCCACCAGAAAGGGCAGCTCTTTTTCCTGTAGTGTACAAGCACAACCACCACTGCTGGATGACAGGGTGGTGATAACATGGAAACAAGAAGTGTATAATGCAATGGAAAAATGAATGCAGACAGCAAAGTAGTCAATACATTAGTAAATGGCTTGTATTAACCTTCTGTACATGATAAATGCCATTTGCTGAAGTGACAACCCCTTTAAGAAATTCTCCATATAAGGGTATGTCGCCGCATCGCCCAACCATACAAACAGCAGGTCGTAGATGTTGCAACCATACCACTTGAGATTACTGGAATAAATATTAATATCCGCAAAAAGGCACTGACTCTCCCACCATACCATGAAAATATTAGCCCCCATAGAAACACAAGATACCTGCAAAAAACAGAATCAAACATTTAAAAAAATTGTACGTTAACAAAAACTGAACTGCAACACAAAAGTCATCAAAAACCATTTAAGTGCAGATTGCAGATGGCAAGATGGGGAATATTAATATGGAGAGAAACTATATCAGCTGCAATCCATGTTTATTGTGAACACCATTCGAAACTATCAAAGGACTGCAAAACTGACTTAGTGTCTTGAAGATAAGTGGTGCTAAGGGTTGCAGCAGGCTATCCACCCATCCAGAGAATCTCTCAGAGTAGGAGCCAATGCCTGCCACAATAGGTCTCATAGGAAGAGGAAAACCCTCCGTATGCACCTTGAAATGATTGAATAGAAAATAGGAGTAATAGGATATTCCACATATATGTAATCACATTCCTTTGGGTTAAGGATTCTGTCACGCTCGGGTGTGGGGGGAAAAGCCACACCGAGCGTATGAGGGATGGGAACAGACAAAACCAGGGAACTGGTCACCTCCTGCAGGGGACCCTAAGACTAGGCCCTAGCTGGCTACCAGTATGAACTAACCCGGGTGGTAGGAAAGCTCATACACAGGAACCTAATCTGAATAAACGCTAGAACACCCTGCAGTCTAATGACACAAGAGAGTAACCCGTTCCTCCAAGCGAAAGGAGGAACAGGAGACTCAAACAGGAATAATCAAAGGAAGGGAAAACACTTAACTTTAAGTAGAACTCAGCAACAGGATCTCAGCCGAGATCCACACCACTCTCAACCAGGGATGTAGCAGATATAAACCGCAAGGGATACTGGGAGAGGAAGAGGTAAGTAGGAGACAGCTAATTGCCCAGCGGCAACAGCTGAGGGAAAGGGGTGTGGAGAACAGCACCCAAACCACAGGGAATAGCCTGTCAAACCTGTCACTTAGAAAGCCGCGCAGAACGTCTGATTCCAGACGCAAGACCACTCGTGACAGATTCCTAATGTCACTCCTTTTGTAAAAGATCTAATAGGTGAGGCTGACAGAGGGGGGTAGGATTGCAACTTAAAGGACAGCAGATACTCCTGTCTTCCAGCATCTTAATATTTAGTGATTTATATACCAGTTTGTTCAAAACTACAGTACAACTGCACCGCGCTTATCAGCCTCCTTAATAACTATGTCTTGCATCTTCATGAGTTCTTTCAATGCCACACATTCTTTATAAGGTAGATTGTTATTAACTCTATTATCATCAGATGCAGTTATTATTTTCATTTTCTCAAGCAGATCACACAGATCTTTTTCTACCAGGTCCTGAAAACAGTCAAAGACCTCTGATCTGGACTGTATTGGATAAAAATCCTGATTATAAGTTTTATATAAGTTCTCTGGTAATGATCTATATTCCTGCAGTAAAGAAACATGAACCAATTCCTGAAAATCATAAGATGATGATAAACCAGGAGAATTAAAAATTTTATCTGATACAGTACAGATAAGAGGTCTTGGACCGTTTTGAGGACCTGGTATAAAAAGATCTGTGTGATCTGCATGAGAAAATGAAAATAATTCTATATCCGACTGCTGGAACCCCCACTGATCAGCTGTTTGAAGAGAAGGCAGCACTCGTATGAGTGCTGTGTCCTCTTCTCTGTTTACCAGCTTGTTGTTGACACTGCAGAGGCAAGCAATGCAATTATAACTCCGTTATGTGTGTTGTTCACTCATTTGGCATGGATTTTTATCCAGCTTTTATACATTACCCTGATACAAGCAGTGCTGAACATGTGATACTCCATCCTTAATTGGAGGGGTGCAGGTATATTAATGTGGGCTATACACATTCACTTCAATGGGATGGTGGAGTTGTAATTATACCTGCTCGCCGATGCAATGTTGACAGTAAGCAGGTAAACAGAGAAGAGAAGGCAGCAGTCATACAAGCACTGAGCTGATTGGTGAGTAGTTAGCCCATCAATGATCTGATATTGATGACCCATCGAGAGAATAGGTCATCAATATTTATTAAAAAGCAGACAACCCTTTAAAAAAAAAAGCTGAGTTTTTCACAACTACAGTGAAGCCATTTAAACAGGCTTCGCAGCATAAAAGGATAATATATTAGTCCCCCCCAAAAAAAACTGTGAATCGTGTGTTTTTAATTTTTTTCCATTACAGCGATCAGCACACATGAAATTTTTATTAATATTTTAATAGTTCAGACATTTTTGAATGATTCGATACCTAATGTTTTTTTGTCTACAATTTTATATGTAATATTGGGAAAGGTGGGTGATTTAAACTTTTATTTTTTTTTAACTTTTACAGTGCCAACTTTTAACCCCCTTAGGAGGCTAGAACCTGGGATCTTTTGATCCTTTGTCCTATTCACCCTAAGAGAGATCTGTAAGGGTGAATAGCTTTTTGATGGGCTTCTGCGGCGCTGTGCCTCATGCACAGCGCTGCAGGGAGGTTACCATAGCAGCCTTACTGCCATTGTAACTGATCAGAGCCCTGTGGTTTCACTGCAGGGGCTCCGATCAGAAGGCAGAGAGATGTCACGATCATTGTTGTTGATCATGGCATCCGAGGGGTTAAATGAAGTGGTTTGGCAGGCTCGCCATTCCCTGTCATCGTGGCTGGGTGTCTGCTGCATGATATAGTTGGCACCTGCCGCGTATGGAACAGACTCAATGCAACAGCCCACGCCATACATTGCCTCAGACACTGTGATGTATAGGTATACCTGATTTATATTGATTCGTAACAAACGGAATTTCTTGATGAAGTTCAGCAAATCGGCCGAATCAAATTTTTCAAAACTTGCTGATTTCTAGTGACTATTGTAGGCTAGGCAATGCTCCTTTTGGTTTCTGTGCAAAATATATGTAAATTAATATGTCTAATATCAGCTGGCATCAGAAAGAATTACTTTATTTTTTTGAGGAAAGCAAATTTACATAGCTTTGTTTTTTTTGGAAAATATTTAAATTAGCTTTTCAGACAAAAATAAGAAAGATAATTCTTTCGGATGCCAGCTGATGTTAGAGATTCTAATTTGCATATATTTTCCCAAGAGAAGTGTTGCCTTGCCTACAGAAGTCATCACATATATTAACTGGTCTCCCTAATAGAAATAGTACCCAGAGGTTCCCCCCAAGACCTTTCAACTAGAAAAGCTAGTTCTATCTATCTATAATATTACAGGTTATAGTTACTAGAGATAGGTCGTTGATCCAGGGAGTAATTCTGATTGCCTGATTGGAGTCGGGAAGGAATTTTTTCCCCTAAAGTGGGGAAAATTGGCTTCTACCTCACAGGATTTTTTTGCCTTCCTCTGGATCAACTTGTAGGAAAACAGGCCGAACTGGATGGACAGATGTCTTTTTTCGGCCTAAACTATGTTACCATGTATCTTCTTTGTTCTAGAGCTAGCTGTAGGTTTGCTATTTTCCTACATAAGTATGACTAAAAGACTGAGAAATAGGTAGAAAAAATGATATGCTGTAATTTTGAAACACTTAGCTTTTTAAAAATCCTTTTGGAACTAAAGCTGAATTAGGACAGGGCCATATCACCATTTGTTTTCCATTCTTCTGATCCATCTGAAGAAAAGAAAACAAAAAAATTGGATCTTTTATTTTAAGAATTTGTTATGTACATTTTGCTGTGGATAACATTCCTAAAACAAAGATTAATAACCTCATAGATATCACACCAATAGGCTTAGGAAAGCTAATTTGAATATCTTTCCCAGAAACTCAGAGGAGCATTGCCTGGAATACAATACTCTGCACATGTACAATGCATCCTAGACACTCTCCATAATGAGAGAGAGTACCCCCCAGACAATGCTTACATTGCAGAGAAACCCACAGTAGCATACTAGGTGCTCTCTGTGTCTTGTTGGGTAGTATCAATTTGTATCGGAATCTATTTTTTTTCAAATAGTCAAATCTAAAACAAACTGAATCATATATATATATATATATATATATATATATATATATATATATACACACACAAACACATACTTTGAATCACAACCAGTGTATAGGACATCACTGTCTACATATGTGTTTTCAGGGCTGAAGGGTAAATTGCAGCCCCCTGCAGTTCTAGCAGAGCACTGCCTGAGGTGGCTGCATCAGTTTGACTCATGAGTGGTGCACCCCTTAGTAAAAGTTGTTATCTAAAGTGATTTGTCACATTTGAAAAATGGGGTTGTCCTAAAGGCCCAAACTAGGCTGCATTTTAAGGGGTTAATAAATCTCAATCCATTTGTGGTTTCCTTTAGAGGCAAAGCTAGATTGTCATGTGCATTTATGTCTCCCTTGATGCTTTCCATGATCTTATTTGCATTGGTAGCTCCTGCCACTGTTGCTAAAGATATGTTTACTGTCCACTAATATCCCTGAAAAGTCTGAAAATGGAAAGTCTCCTTCAATAACAACGGTATCCACTGTTTTACTATTTAATACATAATGAAAAATATGCTTTTATGGCTTGTGTATAACCTTATGTATATCCACACTATACTTAATTTTAAACTTCTCTAGCTTCCTCAATATTTTTATTTCTTTTGGAGACAACCTACATCTTACATAAAAACTGGAATGCTTGAGTAAAATTAGTGGTTAATTTTTTTAGATTCAGCCATGGTGACTGGCGAATCTTACATTGTAATTTCAAACTTTAGACCTAGCAAAATTACCAGTTACTTAATCTTTGAAAATAACTTTCAACTTATGAATTATCCATCAGCAAGTATTTGCATAGTGTAGAAAATGATATGTAACAGATTATTATCTAAAACATTTTTGAAGGAGTTGCTAATTTAAGCTTCAATGTATAAAGCATATTTCATTTACTTCTACATATTTTTTTTAATTTTGCTTTCTGTATACTCTTAACAATTAATATATGGGAACAATACAGTAAATCAAGGATTAAAAAAACACATACTATGTACTTATATAAAAGTGACATTTTATATACACATGCAAAACAATGTATTGTCATGTTTCATTTTTGGTGTTTAACTGCCATCTAGTGGTAGTAAATTTTACTAAATGACAAAAAAACAAAAAAGGACATGGAAACCTGGGGTCTAAATTGCCTACATTGGTCATTTAGGCAGTTTAAATCTGTAATATCTGTATTATCTAATGCTTTATTCACATTCAAAAATATCTATCCCATGATATCTATCTATCTATCTATCTATCATTTTTTGTTCTTGCTGGATCCACTTCTGTATTTGGCTCAAAACTGCATCAAAAACTGCCACAAAAAGCTGTGTGATATTACCCATATGGTGTCTCACATAGTTGGCTGGTGTCTCACATAGTTTTGTTTTTGGTTTTGTGATATGTTACAAAATATACAATAGAATAACAGTACTTGTAATGTTACAATAAATACCATATATGGACTAAGTACAAAGTAGTCAAGAACACGCCACTTCCTACACAAAAAGGACAAACAACATAAATAAAAGGACACAAAAGTCACCAAAAGTACAGAGAGGACAAAAAAAGGAAGGAACTCAAACAGCTCCTGAAATTCAAAGGAATCTTTAAAGTTAGCCAAGGTTGCCACACCATGAAGAAGTTACCTGGGTTGGGGCTGTCCTCTCATACCTACTCATCCATCCTCATGATGATGTTGACCTCCTGGTGCAGCTGGTCACATGGACATGCCTTGTCTGCATCTGGCTATCCACACTGTCGGACCATGCTCTATTGCTTTTTACCATACAGCTCTTTAGAGAAAACTACATCACAAGAGGACATACTTTCCTCTAAAAAATTATTTCAAAAACTGCAGGTGCTAAAACTCCTCAAAAGAATTACAAAAACACTAATCAAGTCAGGCTTTTTGTGACCTTTTTTAACCAAAAAACACCCACCAAGGAAAAAACTAGGAAACATATAGTCTTTTTCTACCAGTTCTGACAACTTTTACAGATTTTGCCAGTTTTTATATTGGATGCTGTCACTGTTATCTAATACATTCCAGAACTGTAAGGGTTACATAGCATCATAAATCAATATAATGCTATGCGACCCTGCAGTGCTAGAAGGTCAGGCCGGTGCTGTGTTATACTCATGTACCGAATCCGGATGGTGCGACTCGCTCATGTGAAAGTAGCCTTAAAGTGTACGCATTATTAGAGCCACCTTAAGGGCTCTTTCACATGAGCGGATCCTGTGCGTGGAATCCGCTGCGTGAAAAAGAGTGTCATGCCCCGTTCAGGAGAGCAGACACACAGAGCATTAACATGATTGATACTGCTCTGTGCCTCTCTGTGATCTTTTTACTACAAAATCACAGTGAGATAAAGTTGTCACTGTGATTTTGTAGTAAAAAGGTCACAGAGAGACACAGAGCATTATCAATCATGTTAATGCTCCGTGTCTCTGCTGCCGGAACAGGGCTTGTCATTCTTTCACGCAGCGGATTCTACGGACAGGATCCGCTCATGTGAAAGACCCCTAAGAATGCCCAAAATAACAGTGCCACCTTGAGAATGCCCGGAGTAACAGTGCCAACCAGACAGCACCCCTACTATCAGTGCAGCCAGCATATTTTATGAGAAAATTGCAGCACCTCATGTGACTTTCTCCACTGACACTGCAGATATTAGCACTGGTGCTCTGTTGGGTGGAGAGGTCAGTAACGGCTGCTGAACTAACCTTACATGGGTGTAGAAGCTCTTTTTGTCTTAAGGCCTCTTTCACATGAGCGTGACGGATTAGGTCCAGATGCGTTCAGGGAAACTTGCACCATTTTGCAAGCAAGTTCAGTCAGTTTTGTCTGCGATTGTGTTCAGTTTTTTCCGTGTGGGTGCAATGCGTCTTTCACGTGCGTGATAAAAAACTGAGGGTTTATAAACAACATCTCTAAGCAACCATCAGTGAAAAATGCATTGCATCCAGACTAGCTTGCGGATGCAATGCGTTTTTCACTGAAGCCCCATTCACTTCTATGGGGCCAAGGCTGCGTGAAAAATGCAGAATATAAAACATGCTGCATTTTTAACACAACTCAGAACTGACCCATTGAAATGCGTTCACATTGCACACATGCGGAAAACTCGCTTGTGTGAAAGAGGCCTAAATGTGTACTGTATGTCAAACTTAAAGGAATTTTTCTTTCTGCCAGTTAAAAGCAGATAGCAGCGCATATCCTTTTTTTCTAATTGTTGATTTTGTTATTTCATTTCAAGAACATGATTATTGGGGCTGCCATCTTGCATGAGCGGTTCGTAACAGCCTTTAGAGAATTGCTTTACAACAGCCACATAAGCCATAGACACAATGGTCAGGAGGGGGCCTCAATGACTTCTATGGGAGAGTTTTCTAGGTATGACCTGTGCAGACGTCAGGAGGGAGGAGATAAGCTGTGATATCAACTATTGTAAATGGTGGAGTCTGTAAAGGGATCTGTGCAGACCAAAAACTGCTGGATTTTATGTTTTTTTAAATATAGATATTGATATGGAAAACTAAAAATAACATTAAAGGTTCTTAAAAAATATGTTTACCATAAATGTGTGATTTAAACAATAGGTCATTTTCTGATGACAAATCTCCTTTAAGCATTTATAGCATATGCATTGGATCCCATAAATGAGGGATAAATGCAGGCCTTACTCCAGAGATTCATCCTCATATTTGTCCTCAAATTTAAGTCAGTTCCTACTGAGTCTACTTCCTCCATAGAGTTCAAGCACTGAGCTCTTTCCATAAAGCCTCATTCACACGTCAGTGTTTCGGTCAGTGATTTCCATCAGTGATTTCTGAGCCACAACCTGGTGCGGCTCTAAACACAGAACAGGTGCAGATCTTTCCCTTATGTCTGTGGAGGCTCCAATCTTGGTTTTGGCTCACAATCACCAATGGAAATCACTGACCAAAACACTGACGTGTGAATGAGGCATAATTCATACAGACTTCATTGAACTGTATGAAGACTGTGAAGGCCATGAACCAGTGAAGAACTCCCATTAGGTGATGGTCCCAGAACATATGTATCAGGCATCCATGAAGTATCTTGTGGAAAAGCCCATCACTGAAAATTCAGCTTATGGCCAGAATTACATACATTATTGTGTATCCAAAATTTCACTTAAATTACCAGCACAAGCCTGGACCTCTACTGTTCTATACTAAACTCAAGTGGAAGTCAGTCCAAATCATGAAACTAGCTGCTCTGCTGTCAGAGGCCAGAGACAGACATTTATATAGTAGGAAATACTTCAACTGCAATTTTGTCACCAATGTAAATTTTAAAGGAGTTGTCCGTTTTAAACTTTCAAACAACCCTTTTAAAAGCACAGTAGCAGCAATGTGTACTACAAAGCAATTTGGTGGATACTTGACCATGACATTTTGATTCAGTAGTTCCCTTTCACATAAACTGATACAACTTGTATAAGTGGAAAATGCATAGCAGCATGTGTCCAGGTATCCAAAGTTATTCTACAAGTAGGTTTAGGCTTTTGACTGTATAAATACAGTAACATAGTAGTAAGTAACATAGTAACATACAGTACAGACCAAAAGTTTGGACACACCTTCTCATTCAAAGAGTTTTCTGTATTTTCATGACTATAAAAATAGTAGATTCGCACTGAAGGCATCAAAACTATGAATTAACACATGTGGAATTATATACTTAACAAAAAAGTGTGAAACAACAAAAAATATGTCTTATATTCTAGGTTCTTCAAAGTAGCCACCTTTTGCTTTGATTACTGCTTTGCACACTCTTGGCATTCTCTTGATGAGCTTCAAGAGGTAGTCACCTGAAATGGTATTCCAACAGTCTTGAAGGAGTTCCCAGAGATGCTTAGCATTTGTTGGCCCTTTTGCCTTCACTCTGCGGTCCAGCTCACCCCAAACCATCTCGATTGGGTTCAGGTCTGGTGACTGTGGAGGACAGGTCATCTGGTGTAGCACCCCATCACTCTCCTTCTTGGTCAAATAGCCCTTACACAGCCTGGAGGTGTGTTTGGGGTCATTGTCCTATTGATAAATAAATGATGGTCCAACTAAACGCAAGCCGGATGAAAAAGCATGCCGCTGCAAGATGCTGTGGTAGCCATGCTGGTTCAGTATGCCTTCAATTTTGAATAAATTCCCAACAGTGTCACCAGAAAAGCACCCCCACACCATCACACTTCCTCCTCCATGCTTCACGGTGGGAACCAGGCATGTAGAGTCCATCCGTTCACCTTTTTTGCATCGCACAAAGACTGAACCAAATATCTCAAATTTGGACTCATCAGACCAAAGCACAGATTTCCACTGGTCTAATGTCCATTCCTTGTGTTCTTTAGCCCAAACAAGTCTCTTCTGCTTGTTGCCTGTTGTAACAAAATCTGAGATAGATAGATAGATAGATAGATAGATAGATAGATAGATAGATAGATAGATAGATAATTAAGTGATATATAGATTTTCCAGAATTTTTATTATCAATAGCTGATTCTATGTTAGTGTCTTGATCTGTTAGGGACCTATGCAAATTGTGCCTCTAGATGCCAACCAGTCTGCACGAGGTGAGGAAACTCCATTTAGCACTGGTCTGCTACTTACAAGCCATATGGGAATACTAATGAAGACCTGGAAGAGGCCACTAAAAATGCAGGGCAACCTCAGACATGTCGGCTTCTAACCCAGCAGGTGGTCTAAGCCATTCAGTAGGTAGGTTAAATAATATCAGAAGCCATAACTCCGACCTCATAACACCCACAACCTCAGAACCCTAATAATTGTGTTTAGCCTGGCATGGGCTTCATGTAGAGTCTAGACACACTATACTGGACAGGAGGCATTTCTCAATATTCAGGATCTGGCCTCCAGGAAGTCATAACTCAATCATATTTGGTATTGGTATGACCGGGACGAGTCAACTCAGATTATGGAAACTTACCTGTACCTGCAGTTTGTATCATATGGCGCGAAATTCATGTGATTCATATTGCCACATGGGTCAGCAGTTTGGGAAAACCTGAATAATATCAGACGTCCCAAAAGGCCGGACCCAAGAAGGAAGGAGGTTCCTTCCCAGCCCACCCCTTGGCTGAGGGGGGATAAAAACGGGTGGGTGGAAACAGGTATTGGTCAGCCATTTGGGGATCCACCTTGCTTGCAGTGACTGTCCGTATCCTCAGCTGTCCCCACAGCCGGAATATAACTGCTGCATCTCAGTAAGACAATATTCTGTATTTTATCCCTTTTATTTTATCTGTTCACTGCATTGTTCTTGTATGTATATTTTTGTTTTTTATCTTTTATCTGACACTGTCTTTTTGTATTGCACTGCACTATTGTGTATTAAATTTACAAATTAATAAGTCCCTTCCTTGTCGTCTTATAAAACTTGCTCCTTCGAAGTGAATAACGTTACCGGTAGTGTGTTGGGGGATTTTAGGCCCCATATAGATAACTTGTGTTTCAGTGTTTATTTCAGGTTGAGAGAATACGTGAGTATAGGCCCCTATTGCCTTATAGTATAGGTGGTGGCAGCAATCGTGATAGAAAATATTGGGGTGTTAGAAACTAGCGGAGTAAATTTGCATAATTCCACCATCCAGATTAGGTGGGTGGGAATTTATGTGGCAAATTGATGAGCTCACTAGTATAATTCACCCTCGTGACGTGATCCGAGATCAGGGATCGTCACAGATTGGTGGCAAGCGGTGGGATAGTGTTATTGTTTTTTACACTGTTAAAGACGTTAAGTGTTTGGTTTAATAAATTAACCCTTACACTTAAGAGCTGGAGTATCCGTGGTAAGGATACAACAGTCCACAAGGAAGGACTCAGTGCATACTATTTGTCAGGTAACATACATACATGCAGAACAGCCCCCCCTCTTGTTTTCTTTCCTGTCTTTTATTTGAGATAACCGCTGCTAGGATGGCAGATGTGTATAAGAACAGGACCAAAGCTGAACTGCTGGTCCTCTGTGCGGAGAGACGGCTGGACACAACAAACCAGACCAAAGCAGAGCTGATTCAAACATTGATGGCGTTTGATACACAGTCCTGTCTTTCTGTGGAACTGGAGCAGGGACCCTCAGCCTCTGAGGAACAGACAGAAGATCCTACTCAGGCACTGTCTGGGCATGACAGTACCAGTGCTCAAAGCGGCATGGAATCTTCTCTTCCTCTAATTCTTCAGCAGATTGGTGTCTATGATCCTAATCTGAGGGCGCAGCTGTGGCTGCAAGAGCGCCAGGCAGAGCGAGAAGCTGCCCAACACCAAGCAGAGAGAGAAGCTGCCCAACGCCAAGCAGCGCGAGAAGCTGCCCAAGCAGAGCGAGAGTTTGCAGAACGTCAAGCAGAGCGGGAGTACTAGCTAAGGTTGACACAAATGCAGCTGCAAAGTGCTTCCTCATCACCAATGGGTGAGTCCACAGACACTGCGTCCCTTAAACCTTGTCTAGATCGTTTCCCTGTCATGGAGAAAGACAGCGATCTGGATGTTTTCCTCAAAAGTTTTGAGAAAGTCTGCAGGCAATTCCAGCTACCCCCTGCAGAATGGGCTAAGTATCTGACTCCAGGACTAAGAGGCAAAGCACTGGAGGTGTTTGCAGCATTGCCCACAACTGTGGATCAAGATTATGAAGCTATTAAAAAGGCTTTGATCCAACGATTTAACCTCAACCAGGAGGTATACCGAAAACGATTTAGGACTTTGCAGCGCACAGGTACTGACAGCTACTCAGACCTGGCTGTTGGACTAAGGAACCACTTCAGGCAGTGGACACAGGGATGGGGTGTTACCACTCTGGAAGACCTGGAGGATCTGATGCTCCTAGACCAGTTCCTCCACACCTGTTCTATGGAAGTGAGACAGTTTATTCTGGAACGGGAGCCCAGGACCCTGGATAAAGCTGCCCAGATTGCAGATGTATATGCTGCTAGTCGAGTGCCAGAGGCACGGAAGCCCGCTGTGCCAGGTTGGAAGGGGGAAAGCCCCTTGTTACCAACTTTACCCCTACTTGCAGATCTCCGGGAGTTACCCCTGCCTCAGTTCCCAGGCCTGCTGTGGATAACCGCAGGTGTTTTGTGTGCAACCAAGTCGGGCATATCAGCACTGCTTGCACAGAAAAGAGGAAAACCACCCCTTCACCCAAGCCATCTACTTCGTCCCCAGCAGTTTTGTTTGTGGGTGGGAAACAGAGGGCGTCTTGTGACAATTTACAAGCTGTGACTGTGGGCAACACAGTCACCATGGGACTAAGGGACACTGGTGCCAAGATGACCCTCGTGCACCCAAAGCTTGTCAACTCAGAGGACCTCATCCCTGGAAAAACTCTAACTGTTGCTGGAGTTGGAGGTCTAACCCCTGCTTTACCCATGGCCCGAGTTTACCTGGATTGGGGGGCGGGAAGAGGGATGATGGAAGTGGGAGTGACGGATAAGATTCCAACTAATGTGTTACTAGGAACTGATCTGGGACGTTTAGTCTCCAGGTATATTCCCTCAGACATTGAGGAGGAGGCTGACATGCTTGCAACCCCATGTAAGTTGACACCCGTTGCATATGATGATATTCAGACTGCGCCTACTATGAAACGTGATAACTCTGCATTCACCAATGTGTTAGAATCTCATAATGATACTGTGCCTAGTGATAACCCGAATGTAGTTACAAATGCGTTGGGTGAAGTTCGCATAAGTAACCATAATGTAGAAGGCGATAGGTGTCCAGTGTCAGGTAATGGCTTGTGCACCGGTTTAGTGACAGGAAATGTTATAAAGATGCACGGAGTTCCTGTCACGTCCACACCCACCCTCCTCCACCAAGTGGGGCAGGATTGTGTGTCCATTTCTTCTGTAACCCGCAGTCAGGGTGCCCAGGAGGCCAACTCGGGTCTGGGTTCTGGGCCCCCTACTGTCTTGGCTATAGACGAAACGGAGCGAGCTGGCAGTCCACAGCCAGAGGCCGGGATTAGTCAGAATGTGGTGTTATCCACCAGCACAGAAGCGGACCGTCGCTTGTTTCAGACTGCCCTACACACTGATGACACTCTGCAGAAGCTGCAGGAGATGGCTGGTCGGACCCCTGAGGAGGGGGACAAAGAAATCATAACCTGGGACCAGGGGAGGCTGTATAGGCAAAGTATTCCCACTGACCCCCAGCAGCATGTCTTTAACGAAAGGCAACTAGTGGTACCTCGGCAATTCCGGGAGCAACTCTTATGGATTGCCCACTAGATACCACTAGCTGGTCACCTAGGGATAAGTAAAACGAAAAGCCATTTAAAACATAACTTTTACTGGCCCGGTTTGGGGAGCGATGTGGCAGATTACTGCCGCTCTTGTATTGTGTGCCAAAGGATGGGGAAGGCAGTATCTGTGCATCGGGCCCCCCTCATCCCTTTGCCCATAATTGAGGAGCCTTTCCAGAGGATTGCTGTGGATATTGTGGGGCCCTTGGCCATACCCAGCAGCTCGGGAAAACGCTTCATCTTGACTGTTGTTGATTATGCCACACGTTACCCAGAGGCTGTCGCATTATCGTCCATCAGGGCTGACAAGGTGGCAAATGCACTTCTCACCATATTCTCCCGTGTAGGATTCCCCAAAGAGATGCTCACAGATCAGGGGACCCAGTTTATGTCGAATCTTATGCAGTGCCTCTGCAAGAAAATACAGGTGCAACACTTGGTAGCCAGTCCGTACCACCCGCAGACAAACGGCCTCTGCGAACGATTTAACGGGACCCTCAAGCAGATGCTCAAAATGCTTGTGGATACCCATGGGCAAGACTGGGAGCGTTATCTACCGCACCTGCTATTTGCTTACAGAGAGGTACCTCAGGCATCAACTGGTTTCTCACCCTTTGAGCTGTTGTATGGGAGGAGAGTACGGGGGCCCCTAGATCTTCTGAAGGAATCATGGGAGGGAGAATTGGTTTCGCCTGAAGTCTCTGTAATTGACTATGTCCTAAAATTCAGGGAAAGAATGTGGGAACTGACCGGCATTGTACATGAGAACATGGTTCAGGCACAGACGAATCAGAAAAGGTAGTACGATAGAAATGCCAGGGAGAGGGTGTATGAGGTGGGTCAGAAGGTATGGGTACTGGTCCCTATGACCCAGAACAAACTCCAAGCAGCATGGGAAGGCCCGTATCCCATTCATCAACGCCTAAATGACGTGGACTATGTAGTCACAGTTGATCATGTGCGCAAGAAACACAAAGTCTTTCATGTGAATATGATCAAGGCGCATCATGACAGGGATACGTCCGTCCTGCCTGTCTGCAGTTTGCCGGAGGAGGGGGAAAGTGACCCCCTTCTGGGTTTAGTGGCTGCAGCCCAGGAGGTAGGGTCCCTTGAGAACTCTGTAGTCAGCCCACAACTGTCTGAGTTTCAGAAATCCCAGCTGTGGGAGGTGCTTAACCCCTTCCTCTCCACTTTTACAGGGAGACCTGGACGGACTCCTCTGGCCACTCACCACGTGGACACTGGGGATCATCTGCCAATTAGACAAACGGCCTATCGAGTCTCCATAGAAGTGAGAGCTGACATGAAGAGAGAAGTAGAGGAAATGTTAAGGCTGGGCGTGATCCAGGAATCTCAAAGTGCGTGGGCATCCCCTGTAGTGCTTGTCCCCAAAAAGGATAAGACCACACGCTTTTGCGTGGACTACAGGAAGCTAAATACCATCACCGTTTTTGATGCGTACCCAATGCCCCGCATAGATGAGCTGTTGGATCAGCTAGCCAGTGCCCAGTACATCACCATTATGGACTTGAGTAGAGGGTATTGGCAGATTCCCATGTCCCCTGGGGCCCAGGAGAGATCCGCTTTCATCACTCCTTTTGGGCTCTAAGAGTTCAAGGTAATGCCCTTTGGCATGAAGAATGCCCCTGCTACATTCCAGCGCTTGGTGAACCAGCTGTTGGACAAGTTTGAAGGGTTTGCTGTTGTTTACCTGGATGACATTGCTGTGTTCAGTCAGACCTGGGAGGATCACTTCATCCACCTGTCACAGGTGCTCAAGCGAATCCAGGATGTGGGACTGACCATCAAGCCTGGAAAGTGCCAGATAGGCATGTCTGAGGTGCAGTACCTTGGGCACCAGGTAGGTGGAGGGACGCTTAAGCCAGAGCCAGGGAAAGTAGATGCCATCTTAAATTGGCCTACCCCTAAGACTAAAAAGCAGGTTATGTCCTTCTTAGGGACCGCTGGGTACTATCGGAAATTTGTCCCAAACTATAGCGCCCTAGCAAAACCTTTGATGGACCTGACAAAGAAGAAGCTACCGCAAATAGTTAACTGGACCGCAGACTTCGAGAGGTCTCTGTCAGCTTTGAAATCTGCTCTTTCTAGCTCTCCAGTCTTAGAAAGCCCAGATTTTACTCGCAAGTTTGTAGTTCAAATTGATGCTAGTGCCTACGGGCTAGGCGCAGTGCTCAGCCAAGTAACTCCTGATGGGGATGAGCGCCCCATAATGTATTTGAGCAGGAAGCTCCTACCAAGGGAGGTGGCCTATGCCACCATAGAAAAAGAATGTTTGGCCATTGTATGGGCTTTGCAGAAATTGCAGCCATACCTTTATGGGCGAAAGTTTACCGTGGTGACCGATCACAACCCCCTTAGTTGGTTATATCGGGTGGCAGGTGACAACAGAAAGCTGCTGAGATGGAGTCTGGCCTTGCAACACTATGACTTCACTATCCAGCACAAAAAGGGCAGTGAGCATGGCAATGCAGATGGGTTATCGCGTCACGGAGAGGCAGCCGAGCATGGCTTGTGATATTGATTGCTATATCAATAATCCCATGCCATGTCTTGAAGGCGGAGGTGTAACAAAATCTGAGATAGATAGATAGATAATTAAGTGATATATAGATTTTCCAGAATTTTTATTATCAATAGCTGATTCTATGTTAGTGTCTTGATCTGTTAGGGACCTATGCAAATTGTGCCTCTAGATGCCAACCAGTCTGCACGAGGTGAGGAAACTCCATTTAGCACTGGTCTGCTACTTACAAGCCATATGGGCATACTAATGAAGACCTGGAAGAGGCCACTAAAAATGCAGGGCAACCTCAGACATGTCGGCTTCTAACCCAGCAGGTGGTCTAAGCCATTCAGTAGGTAGGTTAAATAATATCAGAAGCCATAACTCCGACCTCATAACAGCCACAACCTCAGAACCCTAATAATTGTGTTTAGCCTGGCATGGGCTTCGTGTAGAGTCTAGACACACTATACTGGACAGGAGGCATTTCTCAGTATTCAGGATCTGGCCTCCAGGAAGTCATAACTCAATCATATTTGGTATTGGTATGACCGGGACGAGTCAACTCAGATTATGGAAACTTACCTGTACCTGCAGTTTGTATCATATGGCGCGAAATTCATGTGATTCATATTGCCACATGGGTCAGCAGTTTGGGAAAACCTGAATAATATCAGACGTCCCAAAAGGCCGGACCCAAGAAGGAAGGAGGTTCCTTCCCAGCCCACCCCTCGGCTGAGGGGGGATAAAAACGGGTGGGTGGAAACAGGTATTGGTCAGCCATTTGGGGATCCACCTTGCTTGGAGTGACTGTCCGTATCCTCAGCTGTCCCCACAGCCGGAATATAACTGCTGCATCTCAGTAAGACAATATTCTGTATTTTATCCCTTTTATTTTATCTGTTCACTGCATTGTTCTTGTATGTATATTTTTGTTTTTTATCTTTTATCTGACACTGTCTGTTTGTATTGCACTGCACTATTGTGTATTAAGTTTACAAATTAATAAGTCCCTTCCTTGTCGTCTTATAAAACTTGCTCCTTCGAAGGGAATAACGTTACCGGTAGTGTGTTGGGGGATTTTAGGCCCCATATAGATAACTTGTGTTTCAGTGTTTATTTTAGGTTGAGAGAATACGTGAGTATAGGCCCCTATTGCCTTATAGTATAGGTGGTGGCAGCAATCGTGATAGAAAATATTGGGGTGTTAGAAACTAGCGGAGTAAATTTGCATAATTCCGCCATCCAGATTAGGTGGGTGGGAATTTATGTGGCAAATTGATGAGCTCACTAGTATAATTCACCCTTGTGACGTGATCCGAGATCAGGGATCGTCACACCTGTCCTTAGCAGTGGTTTCCTAGCAGCTATTTTACCATGAAGGCCTGCTGCACACAGTCTCCTCTTAACAGTTGTTGTAGAGATGTGTCTGCTGCTAGAACTCTGTGTGGCATTGACCTGGTCTCTAATCTGAGCTGCTGTTAACCTGCAATTTCTGAGGCTTGTGACTTGGATGAACTTATCCTCCGCAGCAGAGGTGACTCTTGGTCTTCCTTTCCTGGGGCGGTCCTCATGTGAGCCAGTTTCTTTGTAGCGCTTGATGGTTTATGCGACTGCACTTGGGGACACTTTCAAAGTTTTCCCAATTTTTCGGACCGACTGACCTTCATTTCTTAAAGTAATGATGGCCACTCGTTTTTCTTTACTTAGCTGCTTTTTTCTTGCCATAATACAAATTCTAACAGTGTATTCAGTAGGACTATCAGCTGTGTATCCACCTGACTTCTGCCAACACAACTCATGGTCCCAACCCCATTTATAAGGCAAGAAATCCCACTTATTAAACCTGACAGGACACACCTGTGAAGTGAAAACCATTTCAGGTGACTACCTCTTGAAGCTCATCAAGAGAATGCCAAGAGTGTGCAAAGCAGTAATCAAAGCAAAAGGTGGCTACTTTGAAGAACCTAGAATATAAGACATATTTTTAGTTGTTTGTGCTAAGTATATAATTCCACATGTGTTAATTCATAGTTTTGATACCTTCAGTGTGAATTTACAATTTTCATACTCATGAAAATACAGAAAACTCTTTGAATGAGAAGGTGTGTCCAAATTTTTGGTCTGTACTGTAGTTTATAAGGCTGAAAAAAGACATCTGTCCATCCAGTTTGGCCTGTTATCCTACAAGTTGATCCAGAGGAAGGGAAAAAACCCTGTGAGGTAGAAGCCAATTTTTCCCACTTTATGGGAAAAAATTCCTTCCCGACTCCAATCAGGCAATCAGAATTACTCCCTTACTTACTATAACCTGTAATATTATTACACTCCAGAAATACATCCAGGCCCCTCTTGAACTCTTTTAGTGAACTTACCATCACCACCTCCTCAGGCAGAGAGTTCCATAGTCTTACTGCTCTTACTGTAAAGAATCCTCTTCTATGTTTGTGTACAAACCTTCTTTCCTCCAGACGCAGAGGATGTCCCCTCGTCACAGTCACAGTCCTGGGGATAAATAGATCATGGGAGAGATCTCTGTACTGACCCCTGATATATTTATACATAGTTATTAAATCTCCCCTCAGTCGTCTTTTTTCTCAATTGAATAACCCTAATTTTGATAATCTTTCTGGGTACTGTAGTGCACCCATTCCAGTTATTACTTTAGTTGCCCTCCTCTGAACCCTCTCCAGCTCTGCTATGTTTGCCTTGTTCACAGGAGCCCAGAACTGTACACAGTACTCCATGTGTGGTCTGACTAGTGATTTGTAAAGTGGCAGGACTATGTTCTCATCACGGGCATCTATGCCTCTTTTGATGCAACCCATTATCTTACTGGCCTTGGCAGCAGCTGTCTGACACTGGTTTCTAAAGCTTAGTTTGCTGTTTACTAAAAACTAGGTCCTTTCCCATGTCAGTGTTACCCAGTGTTTTACCATTTAGTATGTACTGGTGACTTGCATTATTCCTTCCCAGGGCAGTTTCTAGGGAATTTTACCAACAGGGCGAACATTAAAAAAGCGCCCCCCCCCTTCCCAACATCAAATAACACTGACTTAAAGGGTTATTTCCATTTTGTGACAATGGGTGCACCTCTATAAAGAACGGAGGGCGCACTGCGCATGCGCAGCAATCCTCAATTAATTTAGTAATGCCCTCTGTGCACTGTGCCTCCTTTAGAGGAATAATGCCCATTGTGCTCCCTCCAGAGTAGAAATGCCCATTGTGCCCTCTTCACATTTGCAATACCCATTGTGCCCCCTCCAGAGTAAGAACGCGCTGCAGTACGGAGAGGGTGGGGTTTATGCAAATTTCTCATTTGCAAGCTCCGCCCACATCCGCCAGCAGCGCGATCTGTGCAGGCTGAATGGTGGAGCAGGAGAAGTCTTCTGCTTCACCATTCACAGCTCTGCCACTGGCCTGAAGGAGGGGAGGAGCATGGGGAGCTGAGCGGTGAGTGACATCAGCTCCCTACGCTCCAGCAATGAGCGCTTCCATCTGTATTGATGGAAGCGCTCATTGCTTCTGCTTTAGGTAGATGCCGATGACGCCCCCCTCTTCTTGCTTGAGACAGGAGCCCCATGCGGTCGCACCCCTCGCCCGGCTATAGAAACGGCCCTGTTCCTTCCCATGTGCATAACCTTACTTTTGTCAGTGTTAAACCTCATCTCCCACTTCTCTGCCCAAGCCTCCAATATATCCAGATCCATCTGTAGCAGTGTACTGTCCTCTTCTGTGTTAATTACTTTACACAGTTTAGTGTCATCTGCAAAATATGATACTTTACTGTGCAAGCCTTCTACAAGATCATTAATAAATATATTGAAGAGAACAGGGCCCAATACTGACCCCTGTGGTACCCCACTGGTGACAGTGACCCAATCTGAGTATGTACCATTAATAACCACCCTCTCTTTTCTATCACTGAGCCAGTTACTTACCCACATACATACATTTTCTCCCAGGCCAAGCATTCTCATTTTATATACTAACCTTTAATGCGGTACAGTGTCAAATGCTTTGGAGAAGTCTAGATATACGACATCCATTGATTCGCCGTGGTCAAGTCTAGAACTTACCTCCTTATAGAAACTGATTAAATTGGTTTGACATGACCGATCCCTCATGAAGCCATGCTGATATGGAGTTATGTTTAGAGATGAGCGAGCACAAAAATGCTCGGGTGCTCGTTATTCAAGTCGAAATTTTCCCGATGCTTGGATGCTCGTTTCGAATTACGAACCCCATTGAAGTCAATGGGAGACTCGAGCATTTTTTGCAAAAGACCAAGGCTCTGCCTAGGGAAGGCTGGGTGAAAGACCTGGAAACCTCAGAAAATGATGAAAACACCACGGAAATGGACAGGAAACAGCAGGGGCAGCATGCATGGATGCAATTAAGGCTGCCTAATCCCATAATTACCCCAAATTCTCGGGCAACAGCCTGGTGGTGAACCTTAAGGCAATTGTGCTCACGCAGACCATAAAAATTTAGCGTGGCCCTGTATGGCTGTGACTACAGAGTGACCGAATTACACTGCAGGAGCAGGCGAAGCACATAAAAATTTACATTAGCCCTGTATGGCTGTGACTACAGAGTGACCGAGTTACAGTGCAGGAGCAGGCGAAGCACATAAAAATTTATCGTGGCCCTGTATGGCTGTGACTACAGAGTGACCGAGTTACAGTGCAGGAGCAGGCGAAGCACATAAAAATTTATCGAGGCCCTGTATGGTTGTGACTACAGAGTGACTGAGTTACAGTGCAGGAGCAGGCGAGGCACATAAAAATTTATCGTGGCCCTGTATGGCTGTGACAACAGAGTGACCGAGTTACAGTGCAGGAGCAGGTGAAGCACATAAAAATTTAGCGTGACCCTGTATGGCTGTGACTACAGAGTGACCGAGTTACAGTGCAGGAGCAGGCGAAGCACTTAAAAATTTATCGAGGCCCTGTATGGCTGTGACTACAGAGTGACCGAGTTACAGTGCAGGAGCAGGCGAAGCACATAAAAATTTAGCGTGATCCTGTATGGCTGTGACTACAGAGTGACCGAGTTACAGTGCAGGAGCAGGCGAAGCACATGAAAATTTATCGAGGCCCTGTATGGCTGTGACTACAGAGTGACCGAGTTACAGTGCAGGAGCAGGCGAAGCACATAAAAATTTAGCGTGACCCTACTAGCACAGTAGGCATTTGAGATGTAGTACTAATAGTATATGGAAGTCCATAAATTGAAACATACAATGCCAGTACTTATGTAACACCTAGAGAAGCTGAAGGCAGAGCCTGACATTGTCTAGGTGTTGTGTTTCAGCAAGACAGAATTAGAACCAAAATTCAGGAGACAGTTGGGGAATATTGAGGAGTGTGCATCAGAGTTTCTGGGCTGAGGCAAGCAGACAGGATATAGTGTGGACAAATTGTGTAACAGGCTACAAGACAAAATTGTAAAAAAAAAAAAAAAAAAAAAAAGGAAATTAGAAAGGAGCAGTGTAACTTCAACACAAGCACTGGACTACTTAGAGTGAGTCTGTCATCAAGTATAAAGGGCCCCGAGCAGTATCCTAAAGAGAATAAATATTCACTGATTTGCACGGCTGTGGTTGAATCTGACAATGGAAAAGTATTTCTACTGTAGAGAATGTTCACAATCAGAAGTTTAAAAGACATTTAAGTTGCATCTGTCAAGTTATTTGTTGAATCATATTTTCTTCACTAAAGAACTGTTAAATTGCACCACCTGCCTCAGTGTTATTGGCACATTACACTTAGGGCTTATGCACACGGCCGGCGCCGGCCAGTGGCCGTATTGCGGCCTGCATACGCCGGGTCCGCAATACACGGGCACCGGCCGTGTGCAGCCCGCATCACGGATCGCGGACCCATTCACTTCAATGGGTCCACAATCACGGAGATGCGGAGCGGAGGCACGGATCAGAACACCACGGAAGCGCTTCGATTCGCTCAACACTACTCCCTGCCTTCCCAGAGCCAACTTTTGTATTTTTCCACTCACATATACATATGAGGGCTTGGTTTTTGCAGGACAAGTTGTACTTGATAATGCCACTAGAGTTGAGCGAACGTGCTCATAACGAGCACTGTAGTGCTCGGATCCCCTGCGCTCGCATGGGCGCAGCCATCCGGATCCGTCCTCCTCACACGACTGCAAGTCAGTGGGGACGGATCCGTTTGATATGACACACTTGTGTGTCATACCAAACGGATCCGCCCCCATTGACTTACAGTCAGGTGAGGACGAATCCAGATGCCTGCGGCCATGCGAGTGCGGGGGATCCGAGCACTACAATGCTCGTTACGAGCACGTTCGCTCAACTCTAAATGCCACCATTTAATATAGCATATTATGTGGTGGGAAATGTAGTTTTGCTCTTACAGGGTTCACTATGCAGTAAAATTTACCTGTTCCCTTTATTTTCTGGGTCAGTATGATTATGACGATACCATATTTGTATATATTTGTTTTTTTGTGTTTTCGTGTTAGGTCTGCAGAGCTGTATGAGAGCTAATTTTTTCCAGAATGATCTTTAGTTTTTATTGATACCATTTTGAAGGTATGGAAGTCTTTGTGATCAATTTCTATTTAATTTTTGGAGGAGGTGAAGTGATAAAAAAACACTGAATCGACCATAATGATTTTTTTTCCATTGCACCATTCATCGTGTGGGATCCATTTTTTTATATCTTAATAGTATGGTGTTTGTGCCTATGATGCTTATTATTATTTTATTTTTTTTATCAGACTGATGTGTTACCCCATTAAGACAATGGGGGCTAATGTTACATAATTTATAAATCCAGAATACTTCTCTCCTTCATAGGATTTCAAATCTATGGTACGTATCCATTGGGATGTCATCGATGGGTATAATTCCTATAGGATTTCAGTCTACTTCATGACTTAGAGCACAGTGTCTACTTACTCCATATTTCAGATATTTATACTCTACATTGTGACGATGTTAACTATGTCTGTTATGAAGTTCCTGGGTTGTACGGCCACATATTGTAACCTACATCTGCACTAAAATGTATGTGCTACAATCTGCTGCTTTCATTTAAGAGTGTATTTAATCTGTACTGTAGTTTATGATTGGTGGTATTTGATTTAAATTCCATGATGATACAGTCCATAGTAATACCGTAAAATCCTCATTGACTCCAATGCTAATGCTTTCTGTGAGAAAATCAATCCCTATGGGAACTATAAAAATAATCGTACAAATAACAAAAAATGTTTTTATAAATTAAAAAAAAATATGAAAATTCAAATCACCCCCCTTTCACCAAGATTGAAAAAAAAAACATTGACCACTTCTGTCAGACATAATATACTGTGGGAAGCCATGGAAACAGCAGATATGAACTATGGACAACATAGCCAAGAAGTAAAGGGAAGGCCAGTCACTGGTCTAAAGTGTGCCATTTTAGAAAAACAATTAACCACAACCAGTCCCCATAGCAATGTGTTGCCAGGGAGCCTTAGAAACCGAAAAAGGAGAAGTCCACTGAGTTTTTGTCTTGGATTTTGTTTTGGAAACAAACATACGGTACTCTTGTACATCCGTGAGCATGGTTGGCCACCAATAACACTGACAAACTAGTTAATACTTTTATGCTGCCCAGGATATCCGGCTATTTTTGAATGGAGTCCTCATTCCAAGACCTGTTTTCTCTTGTAAGTTTTGCCAGGGGGAATGTATCTCACATTGATTGGATCCACTGTTACAAATCACTATGGGTCAGTAGGGTCAGTATTGGGCCCTATTCTCTTCAAAATACTTATTAATGATCTTGTAGAAGGCTTGCACAGTAAAATATCAATTTTTGCAGATGACACTAAACTGTGTAAAAAGTAATTAACACAGAAGAGGACAGTACACTGCTACAGATGGATCTAGATAGACTGGAGGCTTGGGCAGAGAAGTGGCAGATAGGGTTTAACACTGACAAATGTAAGGTTATGCATATGGGAAGGAATAATGCAAGTCACCAGTACATACTAAATGGTAAAATATTGGGTAACTCTGACATGGAAAAGGACCTATGAATTTTAGTGAACAGCAAACTAAGCTGTAGAAACCAGTGTCAGACAGCTGCTGCCAAGGCCAATAAGATAATGGGTTGCATCAAAAGAGGCATAGATGCCCGTGATGAGAACATAGTCCTGGAGAGGGTTCAGAGGAGGGCAACTAAAGTAATAACTGGAATGGGTGGACTACAGTACCCAGAAAGATTATCAAAAATAGGCTTATTCACTTTAGAAAAAAGAAGACTGAGGGGAGATCTAATAACTATGTATAAATATATCAGAGGTCAGTACAGAGAGAGGAAAGAAGGTTTGTACAGAAACATAGAAGAGGATTCTTTAAGGTAAGAGCAGTGAGACTATGGAACTCTCTGCCTGAGGAGGTGGTGATGGTAAGTTCACTAAAAGAGTTCAAGAGGGGGCTGGATGTATTTCTGGAGTGTAATAATATTACAGGTTACAGTTACTAGAGATGGGTCGTTGATCCAGGGAGTAATTCTGATTGCCTGATTGGAGTCAGGAGGGAATTTTTTTCCCTAAAGTGGGGAAAATTGGCTTCTACCTCACAGGGTTTTTTTGCCTTCCTCTGGATCAACTTGTAGGAAAACAGGCCGAACTGGATGGACAGATGTCTTTTTTCGGCCTTACAGTATAAACTATGTTACTATGATACTATGTAAATCTTGCTGAGTCTATGATATTCTGCAGTTTTTCTTCTTGGTCAGAAGGGTCAATGAAATTGAAAAAAAACACATTATCCTCCATGGACAACCTCCATGAAAAATTGGTTACTGGGATCCGGACTATGTAAAGGTAGTGCTGAAGAAAAGGTTTGCTTTAAGGTCACAAAAGCTGTTTCAGCCTCAGGAGTCCAGTTTTTAGCATCTGCTCTTTGACAGGTCAAAGCTGAGGTGGAAGCTTTTAACCTCTTCAACCCCGGGCCTGTTTTCACCTTCCTGCCCTGGCCATTTTTTGCAAATCTAACATGTGTCACTTTATGTGGTAATAACTTTGGAATGCTTTTACTTATCCAGGCCATTCTGAGATTGTTTTCTCGTCACATATTGTGCTTCACGACAGTGGTAAATTTGTGGCAAAATATTTCATTTTTATTAATAAAAAAATACCAAATTTACCAAAAATTTGGAAATATTTACAAATTTCTAAATTTCAATTTCTCTACTTTCAAAATACATAGTAATACCAAAAATAGTTATTATTTTACATTCCCCATATGTCTACTTTATGTTGGCATCATTTTATAAATGTCATTTTACTTTTTTAGGACGTTAGAGGGCTTAGAAGTTTAGAAGTCATTTTTCAAATTTTCACCAAATTTTCCAAAACCATTTTTTTAAGCATCAATTCAGATGTAAAGTGATTTTGAGGGGCTTATGTAATGAAACCCACCCATAAATGACCACATTTTAGAATCTACACCCCTCAAATTATAAAAAACTGCTGTTACAAACTTTGTTAACCCTTGAGGTGGTCCACAAGATTTAAAGGAAAATGGAGGTGAAATTTCAAAACTTCACTTTTTTGGTAGATTATTCATGTAATAATTTTTTTCTTGCAACACAGCAAGGGTTAACAGCAAACTAAACCTCAATATACATTGCTCTGATTCTGCAGTTTACAGAAATACCCCATATGTGGTGGTAAACGTCTCTATGGGTTTGTGGCAGTGGTCAGAAGGAAAGGAGCGCCATATGGATTTTGGAGGCAGATTTTGCTAGAATAGTTTTTAGGCACCATTTTGTAATTGAGAGACCCTGACGTACCCCTACAGTGGAAACCCTCAAAAGGTGACCCCATTTTGGAAACTACACCCTTCAACGAATATATTAAGGGGGGTACTAACCACTTTGACCCCCTAAGTGTTTTATGGAATTTGGAAACACTTGGCTGTGAAAATGAAAAATGTCATTTCTTCCAATAAAATGTTGCTTTAGCCCCAAATTTTTTATTTTCATAAGGGGTAACAGGAGAAAAGCACCCCATAATTTGTTACCCAATTTGTCCTGAATACGGCAACACCCCATATGTTGTGGTAAACTAATGTGGGGGCACATGGCAGGACTCAAAACAGAAGGAGCGCCATCTGGATTTTACAACACAGATTTTGATGGAATGGTTTGTGGGAGCCATTGATTTGTATTTTTTTGAGTTATTGTCTTATGTGGGGGCTCATTTTTGCAGGATGAGCTGTTTTCATTGGTACCATTTTGGGATACATAAGACTTTTTGATCGCTTGGTATTACACTTTTTGTGAGTCATGGTGAAAAAAAATAGCTGTTTTGGCATGTTTTTTAAAAAATTTCTTTTACAGCATTTATCAGAGGGGGCAAATCATGTGATATTTTTATAGAGCAGGTTGTTACGGACGCGGAGATACCCAATATGTCTAACATTTTTATTTTTGGAAAGTTTTACACATTAGATGCATTTTTGAACAGAATAAAATCTTTTTTTGTGTTGTTATTTTCAGAGAGCCATATTTTTTTTATTTTTCGGGCGATTGTCTCAGGTAGGGTATCATTTTTGCGGGACAAGATGACGGTTTGATTGGTACCAATTTGGGTTAAATACGCCTTTTTGATCGCCTGCTATTACACTTTTTGTGAGGCAAGAGGGAAAAAAATGGTTGTTTTGGCATAGTTTTTTTTTTTAATTTTTTGCAGCATTCACCTGGGGGGCCATCTCATGTAATATTTTTATAGAGCAGGTTGTTACGGACATGGTGATACCAAATATGTCTAACTTTTTTATTTTTGGAAAGTTTTACACATTAGTTTTATTTTTGATCAGAATAAAATCTTTTTTTTGTGTTGCCATTTTCAGAGAGCCATATTTTTTTTATTTTTTGGACGATTGTCTCAGGTAGGGTATCATTTTTGCGGAACAAGATGACGGTTTGATTGGTACCATTTTGGGTTAAATACGCCTTTTTGATCACCTGCTATTACACTTTTTGTAAGGTGATCAAAGAATGGCTGTTTAGGCACTGTTTTTTTTTTTTTTTACTGCGTTTACCTGGCGGGGTGGGTGATGTGATATTTTTATAGAGCCGGTCGATACAGACGCGGCGATACCTAATATGTATACTTTTCTTTTTTCCCCTTTTTTTACAATTTTTTTTACTTTATTTTGGAAAAGTGTGTTTTTTTTTTTTTTTTACTTGAAACTTATTTTTTGTATAACGTTAATTTTTTTTACTTTTTTTCACTTTTTTTTTTTTTACACTTTATTTAACTTTTGGGGGTCTGATCCCCTTTACTATGCATTACAATACTGGGATCCAGGAAGCTATCGCAGGGATAGCAGCCACGATGCCTAAGGAAGGCATCGGGCTGCTATCCAAGCCATCGGGTCCCCGTCACAACAGCGCGGGGACCCGATGGCCCCCCCCCCCCGCTCGCCATCTGACATGCCGCACGCCTCATGTGCCGCGGTCAGCGCTGATGAACCCCACATGAAGGTTTAATGCGCCGGCATCGGTGTTTTCACCGATGCTGGCGCATTCAGCAGGGGTCCGGCACCTGGGCACAGCCGGACCCCCGCCGCTGATCGGGCGGGCGCAGCTCCTGCACCCACCCGATCAGCGTGCCGTACATGTACGGCGCTGGGCGGCAACTCACGTCCCTCAGCGCCTTACATGTACGGTGCTGGGCGGGAAGGGGTTAAAGAAGAAAAATTAGGAATAAATTGCCTGTAATAATTTCCAGAGGTATTGCACAAGGGAAAAGTACCATCTCACTAGCACCACCTTGTACAAGTGGCTGGCTCCCTATGAGTCAAAATCATACTTTTTAACAAGTCTTAGGACATAATATGGGAAAATACCCAAGCTAAATATCCATCCATAGACAGCTCTTTCAGGGTGCATGCCCCTTATCAGCAGGGAATGGGATGCTGGCTAATTGTGGCTAATTATGATGCCTTGGATGCAGCTTGGGTAGGGTACTGTCTCTCCATAAAGAGAACATCCCTGTATGGGGACTTACTGGAAGTGCTTTATGGTATAGAAACGTATTGGCAATGATCCATGGGAAAAATATATGCAAAGAGGTATGAGATGGTTCTCTTCCTTTGGGAGATACCTCTTTGGATATTGTTTTCCCATGGAACCTCCATACAGGTCTGGTCTTTTAAGGAAGGGCCAGTACCCTACCTAAACTGCATCCATGGCATCACATTCAGCAGCCAGAATCCTACTCTGAACTAATGAGGGGCAAACACCCTGAAACAGCTGCCTATGGATATTTGGCTTAGCTATTTTCTCATGTAATGTCTCAAGGCTTCTTAAAAAGTCAGATTTTGACTCATAGGGAGCCACTTCCAAAAGGTGAGAGATGGTTCTGATTCCTTGAGACTTGTTTCACACCAGATGGACAAGGCCAGTTCAATACAGCAATTCATTTTTCGGGGTCCATCTGAAGACCCTGATCTGAAATGATACATCCAAGGGGGGTGGGGGCAAAGACTTTTTAATCATACATTTTTCGAGTTTAGCATAGAGATGATTATACCTCAATTTTTGAAGCACAGTTTAGACATGTTTGTGATGGAACTCAAGGTCTTGAGACAAAAATGTAAATATCGACCAGATAAACTACTATAAAGATATACACAAGGTCTCTGAACACATCATTGATGAATGCTGAGATAAGGCAATTCTCTTGACAGACTTGTCCCAGGTGAACAACTTCTCTGGACTTCCAATCCAGGACATTTCTGGGCCATCGCAGCCCCAACAGAAGAGACAATTCTGGAAGCACCACAAGAGATATTTTCTCAGAGTGAAAAACTAAAAAAAAAAAATGGTTTAGTCATAAACTGTACGGACTCAGACAGAATCCTTTAAATTGACGGATGTCTCTGCCAATGTTTTCTTGTGATGTCAAAATGGAATCAGGTACCGATCCACCATGGCTGAATGCATGAAACTACCTGCCAACCAGATTCAAGAAACGGAAACGCAGTGAACCTAATACCTTTAAACGAAAGAGTTACAGGAACAGACAGAGGTGTATAGGAGTCATCTTCAACCAGGGTTGCCTCTTCTACCAACCCTAAGCTGTGAGGTTTTCCTACTTCTTAGGACAGGTGCAGGCAGTGACCTTCTCCAACACAGTATAGACAGAATATATTGGCTCATCACTCAATCCTGTTGGAAATCAGCCAGAGCAACACAAAACTTCTTGAAGCAACTTCTTCTTTGAGAAGATTCTTTCGTATATTCAGAGACAAGAGCAGCAAGACAGCATTGAAATAAATATAGCATTGCAGATTATAGCATGGAGATGAAAGTGTGAAGCAGCAGGGGTAAAATGCAGTGCTTGCTTACACCCCCCACCCCCCCCGACACCCCAGAGAACAAAGGAATAATTAGTATTATAATTAAGGTTTTCCGCAAATCAAACCTGAATATACACTCACCGGCCACTTTATTAGGTACACCATGCTAGTAACGGGTTGGACCCCCTTTTGCCTTCAGAACTGCCTCAATTCTTCGTGGCATAGATACAACAAGGTGCTGGAAGCATTCCTCAGAGATTTTGGTCCATATTGACATGATGGCATCACACAGTTGCCGCAGATTTGTCAGCTGCACATCCATGATGCGAATCTCCCGTTCCACCACATCCCAAAGATGCTCTATTGGATTGAGATCTGGTGACTGTGGAGGCCATTTGAGTACAGTGAACTCATTGTCATGTTCAAGAAACCAGTCTGAGATGATTCCAGCTTTATGACATGGCGCATTATCCTGCTGAAAGTAGCCATCAGATGTTGGGTACATTGTGGTCATAAAGGGATGGACATGGTCAGCAACAATACTCAGGTAGGCTGTGGCGTTGCAACGATGCTCAATTGGTACCAAGGGGCCCAAAGAGTGCCAAGAAAATATTCCCCACACCATGACACCACCACCACCAGCTTGAACCGTTGATACAAGGCAGGATGGATCCATGGTTTCATGTTGTTGACGCCAAATTCTGACCCTACCATCCGAATGTCGCAGCAGAAATCGAGACTCATCAGACCAGGCAACGTTTTTCCAATCTTCTACTGTCCAATTTGGATGAGCTTGTGCAAATTGTAGCCTCAGTTTCCTGTTCTTAGCTGAAAGGAGTGGCACCCGGTGTGGTCTTCTGCTGCTGTAGCCCATCTGCCTCAAAGTTCGACGTACTGTGCGTTCAGAGATGCTCTTCTGCCTACCTTGGTTGTAACGGGTGGCAATTTGAGTCACTGTTGCCTTTCTATCAGCTCGAACCAGTCTGCCCATTCTCCTCTGACCTCTGGCATCAACAAGGCATTTCCGCCCACAGAACTGCCGCTCATTGGATGTTTTTTCTTTTTCGGACCATTCTCTGTAAACCCTAGAGATGGTTGTGCGTGAAAATCCCAGTAGATCAGCAGTTTCTGAAATACTCAGACCAGCCCTTCTGGCACCAACAACCATGCCACGTTCAAAGGCACTCAAATCACCTTTCTTCCCCATACTGATGCTCGGTTTGAACTGCAGGAGATTGTCTTGACCATGTCTACATGTCTAAATGCACTGAGTTGCCGCCATGTGATTGGCTGATTAGAAATTAAGTGTTAACGAGCAGTTGGACAGGTGTACCTAATAAAGTGGCCGGTGAGTGTATATGTGGTTGTAAACTGCTCTGTGACCGGCAGTAATGAGAGGGAGATAGTACAAGCATTTGTGATGGCTTTGACAGCTTGTCAGAGTGATCAAAAGCCTGGAGGCCAGGAAAAAAGGTCTCAGGTTAAAGCTCCATGTTCTTGGCTGTCAGGAGGCAGCTGAGTCATGGAGCTTCTATGTACAGGTGCTGCACATGGGGGCAAAGCTCAAGGACGTTTTAAAACGTCCATTCAGAGATAGAGATCCACTATCAGGACGTTTATATTCAATGGGCAGACTGGAAGTGGTTAACCATTCCATTGTAGATTGTGCTTTATGTTTGGGATCATTGTCTTGTTGGAAGATAAATCTCTGTCCTAGTCTCAGGTCTTTTGCAGACTCCAACAGGTTTTCATCCAGAATGGTCCTGTATTTGGCTCCATCCATCTTCCCATCAATTTTAACCATCTTCCCTGTCCCTGCTGATTAAAAGCAGGCTCAAACCATGATGCTGCCACCACCATGTTTGACAGTGAAGATGGTGTGTTCAGGGTGATGAGCTGTGTTGCCTTTATGCCAAACATATCGTTTTGCATTGTTTTCATAAAGTTGGATTTTGGTTTCATCTGACCAGAGCACCTTCTTCCACATGTTTGGTGTGTCTCCCAGGTGGCTTGTGGCAAACTGTAAACAAGACTTTATATGGATATCTTTGAGAAATGGTTTTCTTCTTGCCACTCTTCCATAAAGGCCAGATTTGTGAAGTGTTCGACTGATTGTTGTCCGATGGACAGACTCTCCCACCTCAGCTGTAGATCTCTGCAGTTCATCCAGAGTGATCATGAGCCTCTTGGCTGCATCTATGATCAGTCTTCTCCTTGTTTGAGATGAAAGTTTAGAGGGACGGCCGGGTCTTGGTAGATTTGCAGTGGTCTGATACTCCTTCCATTTCAATATAATCGCTTGCACAGTGCTCCTTGGGATGTTTAAAGCTTGGGAAATCTTTTGGTATCCACAACAGGACCTGCCTGGTGTCTTCCTTGGTCTTCATGATGCTCTCTGTGCTTTAAACAGAACCCTGAGACTATCACAGAGCAGATGCATTTATACGGAGACTTGATTACACACAGGTGGATTCTATTTATCTTCATCAGTCATTTAGGACAACATTGGATCATTCAGAGATCCTCAATGAACTTCTGGAGTGAGTTTTCTGAACTAAAAGTACATGGGCCGAATAATTTTGCACACCCAACTTTTCAGTTTTATTATTACAAAAAAAGTTTAAATGATCCAATAAATTTCGTTCCACTTCACAATTGTGACCCACTTGTTGTTGATTCTTCACCAAAAATTTAAAATGTTATATCTTTTTGTTTGAAGCCTGAAATGTGGCAAAAGGTTGAAAAGTTCCAGGGGGCCGAATACTTTCACAAGGCACTGTATATCCTAGCCCACAGTTACACCATGACCCTTTTAATCGATTACTTAATCTCTAAATCAGGATTATTCCTAACCAAGCTATTTCTTCACTTTAACTCTTTACCAACCTCTTTTCTGAGATGAGAACACAAGATGTCTGCCTAATACAACATGGCTGGCCATCAGATTCTCCAGCAAATCTGGGTAGCAAGAGTTACCAGGGCATCCAAGGTGGTTGGAATGTCCTGGCCAGCTAACTCATCCTTTATGTGGCTGGAGCCACTTTCACAAAGTGGTTCCAGCTGCATTTCTGGGAGCTGGATAGCCCCTCCCAAAAGGCTAAGACCAGTGCTTCATTATTCTATGCCAGTTCCGAAGCCAAAGTTTGAAACTGGACCACATATTGGCCTATTGTATAGAAGCCTCAGAAAAGGCGGAGCAGGAACGATGCTGCAGAATATACACACCCTGCAAAATTGCAGGTTACCCAGGAAAGAGATAATAAAAGCCACTTTGCCCTGTTTCATCGGGAATTGGTGCAGCAATAACTCAAAATGGATTGTGCATAAATTTAGAAAACCATGGAAGGACTTTGGATCACCATTGTAGTGTGGGGAGGAGACAATCTGGGTGCCAGTCCCTACAGAGGAGAAGACTTATAGATATAGCTGATTATTGATGATTATCAAGCTCTTGAAGCCAGCAATTACATTGCCTGAGCTTACTATTACTGGTCAGTGAGTGTGAATCCACTGTGCCAACTAACCGATTTGGCATAGAGCTAACCATAAGGGCATTATTCTGGCACTTCCTCTGTAAACATTCTTTACCCCTGTATAGAGATCTGGACTTTGCTGCAGGTTAGCAACCAGAAAGCTACCTTCTGGAATAGTTCCGGTGTGGTTGGCAGCTAACCCAATGGAGTCAGGGACTCTGGTGTAAGCACTAAGAGTGCAGAACAAAGACACACCAAAACCTGAACAGTCACCAAGACTAGAATGCTGGTTTTTAAAAATCTAGAAAGCGCACAGTTAATGCAGACACAGAAAATACTTGCAGGCGGAATACTGATGAGGCAAACACAAGGCAGGCCGACTGGGAACTTGACTGGAGCACAGACAGGGTAGAAAGACTGGGTTAATTTAACCACGAACTGAACTTGGGCTTGAAACTGCAGGGACTCACAGGCAGGATAGCACCTGAAACACAGCAGGAATACAGGCAGAAGATAATGCAGGATAAATGCAGGTAAATCGCAATAGCACAAGACTATCAGAACACCTTTTCTGGTCACCAGGGAACCTAAAGCTCAGGAACCCTCCTTCTGGAAAAGGTGCCTTAAATGCCAAGGGACCTTCAGCCATTCGCTGGGGAAGGATTTGAGAGCACGTGACCTGGCCTTTTAAAAGAGGGGAGGTGGGGGAAAACGCCCTAAGGGAGGATCAGACAGGAGCATGGGGTGTCGGTGAACAGGACACCAGATGGCCTGGTAAGTGGCACAGTGTCCACACACACAGGGAAGAGCATTAGGGTGGTGAACCGCAGACCTAACAAGAGCTTGACCAAGTAGCCGGTTTACAAACGTCCTCAATGGTCGCATCCACACTTTCCACCTAATACGTGGAAATTTATCTAGTCGAGTGGGCTGTCATTCCCATTAGCAGAGGCTTCTGCATAAAGAGAGGCGCTAAACATATAGCTACTACATTACATCTAGCTATGAAGCATTTACTAGTTGATTTGTCCCTATTTGGGCCTGCAAATTGTACAAAAGGGTGGAAGACTTCCTCCATTCCAAGTTGCTTCCAAGTAAGCTAAGACACATCTTCTAACATTTAGGCAATTAAACTCCCTTTCCCTCTGTTATCTAGGATTGTTACAAAATGAGGTAAGCACCACCTCCTGAAATCTATGATACCCAAAGATCACTTTAGGCAAAAAAGTTAGGTCCAGTCTTAGAACAATCCTGTCTTCTTGGATAGATGTATAAGGGGGATTAATAGACAAAGCCTGCAATTCCCCTATCCTCTTGGTCAACATAAAGGCCACTAAAAAAACACAGTTCAGGGTCAAGAGTTTAATAGGGATGCTGTCTATAGGCTTTAAGGGCTCACCAACCAGTCCCTGTAGCACCAGTCTCAAGTCCCAAGGGGAAGGTCTAGAAATCCTAACTAGAACCTCCCGGATTTAAAGGGAGTCTGTCACTCATTTTCACCAATATAACTAAGAGCACTGCCCCATAGAAGATTGCATACAGATCCCAGACATACCTGTACGCACTTTGTGTCTGTATTCCATGTCCAGGAAAAACTCTTTTATTCTGCAGGAAAACAGCTCCCAAGTGCCAAGCTCTGCTGCTGCAAGTGCTCAAAGCAAAGCAGACTGAAGAGGGTAGGGCTGCTTCAGCTGCTTATATCTTGGGATTGGTAGCAGATAGAACAATGATAGAACAGCTGGGCGCTTGGGCGCTGTTTTCCTGCAGAATAAAAGTGCTTTTCCTGGACATGGAATAAAGACACAAGGTACACACAGGTATGTCTGGGATGTGTGTGCAATCTTCTGTGGGGCAGTGCTCTTAGTTATATAGGTGAAATTAGGTGACAGACTCCCTTTAATAAATGGTGACAAGCTAATCTGAAATCTAACAGAATACTAAGTGCTGCTATCATTCAGAGTGCATTTTCAGGGTACAAAAAGTCAAACTCCTTTCCAAGCCCTTCTATAAAAAGTTGAAAACCCCCTGGCAAGCTAAGCTGAAGCGGGGTAGAAGGACTGATCCTTAAAAACCTAAAAACGTAAACCAAGTCGAAACATATATCTTGGAAGTGACTGTCTTCCTACTCTTCAGCAACATAGACACTACAGAATCAGACAATCCTCTAATTTAACAGTAGTCCCCGTTCAAAAGCAATGCCATCAAGTATAGAGCCTTTACCTAAATTCGTAATGAATTATTCAACCCTTCCGAAGAAGATCTAGTATTGCCAACAGAATTCAAGGGTCCACAACTGACAGCATGCGGATCCAAGTAAACCAAGCTGAATGGAGCCAAAAGGATCTATTAGAATGACTCTTTCTCTGCTTCCCCTTATCTTACTCAAAACCTTAGGAATCAGCTGAAAAGGAGGAAAAAATATAGAAAAGACTTCAGGCCCAAGACTAAAGAAAAGCATCTACTGTTTCCAGGCGATCTCTGTGATCTACAGAGAAAAACCTGGCCACCTTTCTGTTGGATCTTGAGGCAAACAAATCTATTTCTGGCTTCCCACAAAGCTGAAATATACGGATTATTTAGGGAAACACACCAGGACTAAGCTCTTTTCTGATCTAGTCTTTGGTGATTAAAAAAAATCTGCTCTCTATTTGTCTACTCCTCGAATATAAAGAGCAGACGGGGACAATGCCTTCCCTTCGACTAGGGAAAAAAATCTGCAAGGCTACGTTCCCTAGTGCTCAGGAGCTGGTACCTCCTTGATGACTCAAATAATCAACTGCAGTACCATTGTTTGAAATTTTTTTATATGACAATCCTGAAGCAAAGAAAGCACCTGATGTAGAACTTGCAAAACCATTCATATTCTATGGTTTTCCATGCTCTCTGTCCTTTTTATTGTTCAATACCATGTTGTCGCGCAGTAGTTTGTACTTCCATGTTGTTGCTTATATAATAGCATGAGGATACCATTGTCTGAGGAAGGAGGCAATCCGCCTCAGGAGCATGTTGCTCTCTGTCCTCTCTGTTTTTATTTTCCTATGTTTTCTTTTATTTATTAACCTGGCTGAACTGGATGGACAGATGTATTTTTTTGGCCTTATAAACTATGTTACTGTAGTGTTTGATTGTGATTTTGTAGCACAGTTTTCTTGGATTTTTATTTTTGCAGCAAGAAACTCAGCTAAGGCTACTTTCACAACTGCGTTTTCTGCTGGATTCGTCATGGATCAGTAAAACACTTCCGTTAGGATAATACAACCGTCTGCATCCGTTATGAATGCATCCTGTTGTATTATCTCTAAAATAGCCATGACATATTCAACACTCGAACCACTGTAAGTAAAAAGGCGTTTTCTTTTGTGTCTGAGAAAACAGATCCGGCACCATTGACTTACATTGTGTACCATGCCTGATCTCTGATCGGTCTTGCTCCGCATCCCATGACGCAATCAAAAACAATGCTTGCAGCTTTTTCCTGTCTGGCATGGGAACTCAACCAAACGTAACGGAATGCATTCTGGTGCATTCCATTCCGTTCAATTTTGTCCCCATTGACAATAAATGGGGACAAAACTGAAGTATTTTCCTCCCATATTGAGATCCTATGACGGATAGAAAAGGAAAGGAAAAATGCTGATGTGAAAGTAGCCTAACAGTTTGGCCAAGTGCTGTTGATCAGGTGGATAGGTGCCTAGTAGAAAAGTTGCACGTTTATATTTTCAACAAATTTATCAATTAGGTGTGACTTTTGGTAAATATAACACAAAATCTGTCTCTTGCTCCAAATTAGACCTGTCTGAAATCCTGTCCTAAATGTGCCCCATAGTGTTCTGTTAATTTATATCAATGACTACAGCAAACCCAGTGTGAACAGTGTGCAATAGGAGTATGTTGAACTGCTGGTCCCAGATTAATGCCAGTTTGGAAGGTTCTACCACAAGGTAACCATCCAGGACACAAACAAAGGGGGTCATTTATTAAGACTGGCATTTTAGATGCCGGTCTTAATACTCCTTTAGCTGAATATATGTAGAGGCTGTCTAAATCTACACCAGCTCCCTTGCTGGTGTACATTTAGACCATTTTCTATGCTTAAAACAGGAGTAGAAAATGATAAATGAGACAGGCGTGCCAGTCCGTCCCCTTCCCCGCCCACGCCATGAACCCTTTTTTAGACCTCGCGTGAGCAAGGAAAAGTCACAGATTGAGGCACAAGTAACCTTTGAGCTGCAATCTGCAACAGATACTGTATACACCAAATAGTTGTGTGTATCTGTTTGTTAATGACCCCCAAAATGTCTTTCTCCCTTATATGGGTCACCATTTCCAAGATCAGCTTGGGAAAATCCACCACACTATTGAAATTTTACGAAGATCAAGTTTGAGGTTATGGGAAAATATGCAAAGAAAGAATTAAAAGGGTGGGATAAAACAGCAAGACCGAGTGCTCAGTGGAAGGCATTTAAAGAAGTCCTCTTAAAGGCAACTAGACTATATGTTAGACAAATTAGTAAAAGGAAAAGAAAGAGAAATCCACTATGGTTTACTAGAGAGGTAAGAGCTATAGTGAATGATAAAAAGTCTGCCTATAAGAGGTATAAAGAGTCTGGAAGTGTAGCAGACAGAGAAGTGTATAAAATTATACAGAAGAAGACAAAACAGATTATTAATGCTGCTAAAGCTTCAAAGGAGGAAGAAATGGCCAAATCTGTTAAGGAGGGTAATAAAACCTTCTTCAGATATATTAGTGACAGGAAGAAGAAAAACTGCGGCATTACAAAACTTAGCAATGGAAAAAATCTGTATATAGATGGGGATAAGACGGTCGCTGATCATCTGAATAACTACTTCTGCTCAGTTTTTTCAGATGGCGACTTTCATAATCAGAACGTGGCTGGACATAGCATTGCCTCTAGTTGTAAGGTTTCAGCCCCAGTGTTTTCAGAGGCCGATGTTCTAGAGGAACTTGTCCGGCTAAAGTTAAATAAGGCAATGGGTCCGGATGGCATCCACCCCAGAGTTCTTAAAGAACTCCGATCTGTGATTGTTGGCCCCCTGACTGATCTGTATAATCAGTCCCTTCTTACAGAGGTTCCTGATGATTGGAGAATGGCCAATGTTGTACCCATTCACAAGAAGGGTAGTAGAGAAGAAGCTAGGGACTATAGGCCAGTCAGATTGACATCTGTAGTGGTACCCAAACCAGCACGGCTTTACTGAGGGCCCATCATGTCAGACTAATCTCATTGATTTCTTTGACTATGTAACTAAAGTGCTGGATGAAAGTGGTGTTGTGGATATCGCCTACCTGGATTTCAGTAAAGCTTTCGATACGGTTCCCCATAAAGAGCTGATAAAGAAGTTATCAAAAATTGGACTTAATCCCTGGATAGTTCAGTGGATCTGCAGTTGGCTGAAGGACAGATACCAGAGGGTTGTTGTTAATGGAGTGTATTCTGAGCAGAGGCTGGTTACAAGTGGGGTGCCACAAGGATCTGTTCTGGGTCCTGTTCTGTTTAACATGTTTGTAAGTGACATAAGGGACGGCTTGGTAGGGAAAGTTTGCTTGTTTGCTGATGACACAAAAGTGTGTAATAGGGTTGATGTTCCAGGAGGTGTCTGTAATATGGAGAATGATTTATCTTTATTAGATAAGTGGTCAAAACAATGGAAACTGCAGTTCAATGTTTCCAAATGTAAAATAATGCACTTGGGGAGAAGAAACCCTCTATCTGAGTATCGTATTGGCAGTTCTGTGTTAACAAAGACCTCAGAAGAGAAGGATTTGGGGGTAGTCATCTCTGACAGCCTCAAAATGAGTAACCAATGCAGCCAGGCGGTAGGGAAAGCACATCGTATGCTTGTCTGCATAGCTAGAGGTATAACAAGCAGAAAGAGGGAGATTGTGATCCCTCTGTATAAACCTCTAGTGAGATCACATCTGGAATACTGTGTTCAATTCTGGAGACCTCACCTGCAAAAGGATATTGCTAAAATAGAACGGGTCCAAAGAAGAGCTACAAAAATGGTGGAAGGTCTAAAGCATAGAACTTATCAAGAAAGACTCAGAGTTCTTAATATGTATAGTCTGGAGGAAAGAAGAGAAAGGGGGGACATGATTGAAACCTTTAATATGTTAAAGAGGACCTTTCATGCATTTTTTTTACAGCAGTTACATACCGTAACTCGTAGGTTCCCCCCTCCACTGATGCTGCCACCGGTGACCGTTCTTCAAAATAGCGCTCCTGCGCCCCGCTGCGGCCCCCTGTATTTTTCCCGCTTAGTATTTTAATCCTGAGCATCGGTACAGGGAGGAGGAGACACCCGGGCGTCTCCTTCTCCCTGGCTATGCCGTGATCCAATCACATCGGAGAGCGTCACAGCCAGGGAGAAAAAAACTCCTTGGCTGTGACGCTCTCTGATGTGATTGGATCGCGGCACAGCCAGGGAGAAGGAGACGCCCATTGAGAAACCCGGGCGTCTCCTCCTCCCTGTACCGATGCTCAGGATTAACATACTGAGCGGGAAAAATACAGGGGGCCGCAGCAGGGCGCAGGAGCGCTATTTTGAAGAACGGTCACCGGTGGCAGCATCAGTGGGGGGGACCCTACGAGTTATGGTATGTAACTACTGTAAAAATAATGCATGAAAGGTCCTCTTTAAAGGACTGAATAAATTTCAGGAGGGAAGATTATTAATTAGGGGAGATTATTAATAAGAAACAGAACACAAGAACACAGGGGCACGATCTGAGGTTAGTTGGGGGAAAAAATCAAGAACAACATTAGAAAATATTATTTCACTGAAAGAGTAGTAGAAGCTTAGAACAAACTTCCAGCAGAGGTGGTTGATAAATCCACAGTAACTGAATTTAAACATGCCTTGGATAAACATGTATCTATCCTAAGATAACAATAAAAGGATAATGAAAGGGCAGACTAGATGGACCAGGTGGTCTTTTTCCGCCGTCAATCTTCTATGTTTCTATGAAATTCCAAAATGCAGCTGTCACGTATCGAGTGGTTATCGTGACACGTGTTTCTGGTTTCTCGCGTTTGTGCCCTGCTGTACTGGATGTGGTTGTATGCTGGTTGCCAGGGGCAACGTGTACATTGGTGGTGTCATGGTTTCAGTTTGTTCTTCGCGTTTGTGCTCTGGCATACTGGCTGAGGTTGTTTGCCGCGTACATTAGTGGTGTCACGGTCTCGGTTTGTGCTCGCGTTTGTGCTCCGGCGTACTGGCTGAGGTTGTTTGCCGTGTATGCTGGTTGTCAGGGGCAATGTGTAGTTTTGGTTGTCGGTATGTTCCCTTCTCCTTGTATACTTTCCTCCTTCCCTGTCTTGTTCTCATGGGGTTAACATATTGACCTGGGTGTGGTCACTAGGTGCTTTTATTCAGTTGTTGCTAGCCTGGTGGGTTAGTTGTGCTCCAGCCTCTTTTGGTGCTGGAGCTTTGCACCTTTCCTGGGATTCCATATGCCCAGTCCTTGTGGCCACCTAATATGTCATCGAGGTCTTCTCGAGGTCTTCCCATCCTCTTTCCTTTCCCGGTTATGTTCTGTGTGGTTTATGTTCTGGGTGGGTGTTTGGTTTGTGACTGCTATGTGTCTTCTGACATGGAGTCCAGACATTCCCTGTATGTATGTGCCTTCGGTGAGAGGGCTCCAGGGTTCCCCGGAGGGGGAACAGCGAAACTGTGAGCTGTTGCTGGTGTGCTGGTTCCTGGTTGTGTTGTGTGTACTGTGTCCTGTTAGTTGTTCGGGTCCCAGTATATGTGCCTGGGTTCCAGTCTTTGGTGTTTTGTCTGCTGGTGTTTCTTCCAGCAGTATCTGCAGGTAAGTTGCCAGGTGCAACGGGACCATCCTGGAGGTGCAGCCAGTGAGTTTCGGTTAAGTGCATCCCTACCATCTGGGGCTCTGTGAAGAACGGGGCTCACTAGGTTTCTGCCCTCTGGGTTTGGCCCCAAGTGTATCCGGTGCACTTGGTCCAGTGGTATTCCTTGCTACTGGCTCCTTACCTGCTGATCCGATCTTCTAATAACTGTAGTGTTTCGGTGTTTGCTTGGTGTGGTGTTTCCCTCCCACACCGTAGCGTGACAGCAGCACCTGAAACTTAAAATTACTCAACTGCCCTGGAACTATAAGGCCACTCTTAGATATTTGTGGTGAGTCAAATAAATGAGAAGATGGTAATATGCATCCTTGATGTCAGCAACACCATAAAACAGACCGTGTACATAAGATCTACAGTACTACAGATTTTATTTTTTCCATCTTGAATCTCTTGTAAGCTAAGAATTTGTTTAATAGTCTTAGGTTTATTATAGTTCTAAAAACGCTTTTTGTTTTTCCACCAAGAAAAGTGTGAATTAAAATCCTATATTTTTCTCTGATTCTGGACACAAAATGAGAACCCCTTTTTGAAGAAGGTAAGATACATATCTTTCTAGGGCTTCTTGTGCCTTTGTAATCACCCTTTTTCTGGAGGGGGGCTTTTGAACTCCATCTTGAACCCCTCTGCCAAGAAATCTAGAATCCAAGAAGTGTTCAATATGTGTCTCCAGGATGGGAGGAAGGATTTCAATGATCCCACCCTGGCATCATTGGGAACTATCTTTCTTTCCTGATGTCTGGCTCTTAAACAGGAACATTATATTCTTGGAATTTGAAAATCTTTCAAAAAATCTCTCTCTCTGGGACTGATTTTTTTGTTGGCCTACAAAAAAAGCTGAAGGGAATTCCCTTTCTATCTTTTTTTCAAGGATATTATACAAGAAGGAAGCAAACAAAAATGTTACTTCACAGGGGATACTACTAGGAATAAGGATAGCTTTTGAGGCAACATCTCCCAACCGATTCTTAATCCACAATGCTCTACAAATTAGCTGCAGAGGAGGAACAAACAAAGTGTCTCGCAGCATCCACAGAGGCACCCGCCAAAAAAAAAAAGTCTGCTGCCTTAAGAATAGTCAGAAGAGCACTAAAAATCTGCTGTCTAGATGCATTATCCATAATCTGAGACTCCAAGGATATTTTCAAGGATATTATACAAAAAGGAACAAAACAAAATTCTTTCCCTCACAAGGGATATGTCACCAACCAGCAGAATTCTGATGTGCCTGCTACTACGAGTTCTACGGTACCTGATGCAGCTAGTCTGATGAATGTGGTTCCAGGTGCTTTGAATAATTATGACTTGGCTGCTGGAGGTTCTGAGATAGATTCTGAGTCCTGTCAGTCATGGGCTTCTCATCTCAGAGTCCGCCCTCAGGCCTTAAAGGGGTTGTCCCACGAAAAATATTCTACAGTTTTCAAACCAGCACCTGGATCTGAATACTTTTGTAATTGCATGTCATTAAAAATTTTGTACAGCTGCTGAGTTATTCAATAACATGTATCTGTATAGGACCACTTAATTTCTTATTTCTTTGACCTATACACTGAGCAGGCCGCACATGCTCAGTTTCAACTTTTAACTGTCTCCTGAGCTGTGATAGGGAGAGCTGAGACACGCCTCCTGAGCTGCAGCAGAAAAGGCACGCCCCCTGAGCTGTCAGCTTGATATGAATCTAGCAGAGCAATAAATGGTGAGATCTCTGGAACCATGTGAGGTACAGGGCTGGTTCTAGCTTTGTTAGAAAGAGGTTGTCATGTATTATATGGTGTCTGATTTTCATTTTTTACATTATTCGTGGGATAACCCCTTTAAGTAGCTGTGAGAATCACTGAAACTTGCTAGTGCTTGATTGTCTGTTCTCAGCTTCACACAAGTGGTCGTTTGGACTTTGATTCTCGGACTGTGACCTCGACCCCGTTTTTGGATTCTCCTCTGGCTCTGACGTGATCTCTTGTTACTGACTTGGACCGCTTGACCTGTTTATTGCCAGCCGATTTTTGTGCATCTTTGTGTTGTTTATAGTTCGTCTGTCTGGTATCTCCCTGGTTGCTGACTGGGTGCACCTACCATTCATTCCCTGTTTTTCACATTTTTTGGTTTTATTAGTCAGCTTACTGCCTTTTTCTGTTATCTCTGCTTTTCCCTTCTTTATCTTATTCTGTGCACCTCAGATAGGAAGGGAGTGTCATCGTGGTTGCCGTTTAGTCGCCTAGGACTAAAAGACAATAGGAAGGGAAAGAGGTGGGTACAGCTCAGGGTCTCACTTATCTTTACCTGTCCTGACATTAGCACTAGCCCTACATTATGAGTAACCCCTCTGCTTCACCAACCATGGCCTCTGTGGTGGAGCACGTACAAGGGGTTACTCAAATGGTTCAGCAACTGTCTGAATGTTTGAAGGTCCAGGAATCCAGTCATGGTCACCTCGTTCAGGCACCTGAACTATAATCTCCTGAGCCTCCAGTGGATCTCCCAGAGAAATTTTCTGGAGACAGGAAAAAGTTCCAGGCCTTTAAGGAAGATTTCCTTTTATATTTTGAGTTAAGGCCTAGAACTTCTGGTTCTTTGAAACAAAGAGTTAAACTGATAATGTCCCAGCTTCAGAGCCCACCTCGCTCTTGGGCATTTGCTTTGTCTCCTCAGGCAACCGAGCGTTCCTCTGTATCCCAGTTTTTTGCTGCACTGGGATCCCTGTACGAGGAAACTGACAGTAGTACTGTTGCCATCAGAAAACTGACTAGCTTACGTCAGGGCAGAATGCCAGTGGAGGATTATTGTTCTGAGTTTAGGCAGTGGGTGGTGGTTTCCAAGTGGAATGATAGTGCATTGACTTATCAATTTAATTTGGGTCTTTCTGAGAGTCTTAGGGACATGTTAGTTAATTTCCCTGAACCTAAATCCTTATAGGCGGCCATGACTCTTGCTATTCGCCTGGACAGAAGGTTACGTGACAGACAGTGACACAAAAATTCTTCTTCACATGACTCTAGTACTTCAGTTAAGACCTTATTTCCATCCTTGTCTGTTTCTGCGGTCTCTCCGGAGGAACCTATGCAGCTGGGGTCTACACTCAATCCTTCTGACAGGAGATTGCTCCGCAAGAAAAAAGGTCTTTGCTTCTACTGCGGGGGAGCCGATCATTTAATCGCCAACTGTCCAGGTCCGCTGAAGGAGGAAAACTTCTAGGCCTAGGTGGTGATCCGGGAAGCCACCGAGGCCATCAGCCAGAAAAATAATTTGCCGGTTGGAATTGAATTTAGGTTGAAATCCAGTTCCGGGTTTGCTTTTGTTGATTCTGGAGCAGCAGCTAATTTTATCTCTGCTGAGTCTCTTCGTTCTCACAAAATTCCACAATTGTCTCCCTCAAAGCCTTTGAGAGTGACCGCTGTGGACACTACTCCCCTGGCCAGGGGAAAAATTTTATTTTGTACCCCTGAATTGTCTCTTTCTGTGGGGGTTTGTCATAAAGAGTTAATTATTTTTTTGTTATGGAAAATTTACCTGTTGATGTTATATTAGGAATGCCATGGCTCCAGATTCATAATCCTGTTTTTGATTGGTCTCGAGGGGAATTAATTAGTTGGGGTCATTTCTGTTTTGGCAAATGTCGGAATTTAGTTTGTGCAAATGTTGATGTTTCTGAACCAACTATTCCTTCCTATTTACAAGATTTTTCTAGAGTTTTTTCTAATGAAGCGTCAGGGGGATTACTCCTCATCGCTCTTATGATTGTGCCATTGATCTTCTCCCTGGTGTTAAATTCCCTAAAGGCAAAATTAATAATCTCTCTACCCCAGATTGGGAGGCTACGAGGGATTATATTTCTGAAAGTCTGCAAAAGGGACATATTAGGCCGTCTAAGTCTCCTCTGGGTGCTGGTTTTTTCTTTGTTTCCAAAAAAGATGGTGGGCTAAGGCCTTGTATTGACTACAGGGAGTTGAATAACATTATGGTTAAGAATTGTTACCCTCTGCCACTCATCCCAGATCTTTTTAATCAAATCCAAGGAGCCCAGTGGTTCACTAAGTTGGATCTCCGTGGGGCATATAATTTGATTCGTATTAAGGCCTCATGCATACGAACATTTGCCAGCCATGCCCGTGCTGCGGGCCGCATACGGCGGGTCCGCAATAAACGGGCACCGGCCACGTGCAGCCCGCACATTCACTTCAATGGGTCTGTGATCCAGGATATGCGGAGCGGAGGCACGGATCGGAACACCACGGAAGCACTACGGTGTGCTTCCATGGTGTTTCTGCCCGTGCCTCCGCACCGCAAAAAAGTAGCGCAAGCACCACTTTTTTGCGGTGCAGACACTTGGATGTGGATCGCGGACCCCATTCAAGTGAATGGGTCCGCGATCCACATGCAGTGGCCTCACGGTCAGTGCCTGTGCATTGCGGACCGCAGTTTGCGGCCCGCAGCACGGGCACAGCCGGCACACATTTGTGTGCATGAGGCCTAAGGCTGGTGATGAGTGGAAGACAGCATTTAACACCCCAGAGGGTCATTTCGAATATTTGGTGATGCCGTTTGGTCTGACTAATGCTCTGGCTATGTTTCAGGATTTTATGAATGACATATTACGAGAATTTATTGGTAAATTTGTTGTAGTGCATCTAGATGATATTTTGATTTTTTCCAAAGACCATGAAGAACATGTAAGATCTGTGTTTCAGACCCTCTCTGATAATTTATTGTTTGTCAAACTTGAAAAGTGTATTTTTGAGGTTCTAGAGGTTGCTTTTCTAGGTTATGTTATAACCCCCAATTCCATCCAGATGGATGCTTCTAAGGTTAAGGCCATTTCTGAGTGGGTGAGACCTAGCTCCTTAAAAGCTCTTCAGAGGTTTTTGGGGTTTGCTAATTATTATCGTAAATTTATTAAGAACTTTTCCATCATTGCTAAACCTCTTACTGACTTAACTAGAAAGGGCTCTAATCTTCAACATTGGGATTCTGCGGCCATTCAGGCCTTTGAGGTTTTAAAAAAAATCCTTTGTTTCTGCTCCCATTTTAGTACAACCCAATTTTGAGGAGCCGTTTATAGTTGGTCGACGCTTCTGAGGTCGGAGCAGGTGCTGTCCTTTCCCAAGGAACATCTGCCCTGACTCATTTGCGTCCTATCGCCTTTTTCTCCAGAAAGTTCTCCTCCACAGAAAAAAATTATGATGTGGGTAACAGAGAACTTTTGGCCATCAAGTGGGCCTTCGAAGAATGGAGACACTTTCTGGAGAGAGCCCGGCGTAAGATTACTGTTATCACTGACCATAAAAATTTAGTCTACCTCGAATCAGCTAAGAGACTCAATCCTCGACAGGCTCGTTGGGCTTTATTCTATTCTTTACACGTTTTAATTTTATTATTACTTATCGCCCGGGTTCTAAGAATGTGAAGGCTGACGCCTTGTCCAGAAGTTTTTGTGCTCTCCAACCTTCGGAATTAGACCCAGAACCTATTTTGCAGGAAGGTGTTGTTGTATCTGCTTTATCTATGGATTTGTTTTCTCAGATTCAAAGTCTTCAGAATTTGGCTCCTACTAACCTTCCTCCTAACAAATTGTATGTACCTCCTCAATTCCGTCTTCGATTATTGCAGGAGTCCCATGATTCTCTTCTGGCAGGTCACCCAGGAATTAGTTCTACTATGAGGCTAGTTGCCAGACAATTTTGGTGGAACTCTTATAAGCGTGATGTCAGAATTTATGTTGAAGCATGCGCTGTATGTGCCAGGTCTAAGGTTCCTCTTTCTCCTCCAGCAGGTGAATTACAACCATTGCCGTTACCCCTTAGACCTTGGACTTCTATATCCATGGATTTCATTACCGATCTTCCATTATCACAGGGGAAAACTGTAATTTGGGTTGTGGTGGATCGGTTCAGCAAAATGTGCCATCTTACAGCTCTCTCGTCGGCTAAAAAATTGTCAAAATTATTCACTGACCATATTGTACGTTTACATGGTATTCCTGAAAACATTGTCAGTGACAGAGGAGTACAGTTTGTAGCCAAGTTCTGGAGGAAGTTTTGTAAAAATTTAGGCATTTCGTTATCCTTTTCATCAGCCTTCCATCCTGAGACTAATGGTCAGACGGAAAGGATAAATCAATGCATTGGACAGTATTTGACCAGTTTTGTGTCTGATAATCAGCATGTTTGGGCTAGATTTCTGTCTTTTGCTGAATTTGCTCTAAACAACCATGAAAATTTGTCTTCTCAGACCTCACCTTTTTTTTGTAACTTTGGTTACCATCCACGTTTTTCTTCTGCTTTGTCTAATGAAATTTCTTTGCCAGATCTGAGCAATATTTGGGCACAGGTTCGGACGAACCTGGAACGAGCTCAAAATTCCCATTGTGTACAGGCTAACCGTAAACATATTCCTGGTTTTAGTTTCTCTGTTGGTGACAAAGTGTGGTTATCTACTCGAAACCTTCATCTCAAGGTCCCTTCATGGAAATTGTCTCCCAGATACATTGGTCCTTATAAGATAGTAGCAGTCATTAATCCAGTTACATTCCGTCTCGATCTTCCTAAGACATTCAAAATTCATAATGTATTTCATAAATCTCTACTGAAAAGATTTATTCCAGCAGTGCTCTCTGGGTCAGAACCGCCTACACCAGTACTAGTTGAGGGGCAACTTGAACACGAGGTCTCTCGCATAATTGACAGTCGCTGGGTACAGGGTTCCCTCCAGTACCTTCTCCATTGGAAGGGCTATGGTCCTGAGGAGAGATCTGGGTCCCGGCTAAAAACGTACATGCTAAAAGATTAATTACAGATTTTCATTAAAAAATTCCTGGAAAACCTGGTCCTAGGTTGGGTCCTGAGGCCCCTCCTAAAAGGGGGGGGGGTACTGTCACCAACCAGCATTCTGATGTGGCTGCTACTAGAAGTTCTACGGTACCTGATGCAGCTAGTCTGATGAATGTTGTTCCAGGTGCTTTGAATAATTATGACTTGGCTGCTGGAGGCTCTGAGATAGGTTCTGAGTCCTGTCAGTCATGGGCTTCTCGTCTCAGAGTCCGCCCTTAGGCCTTAAGTAGCTGTGAGAATCATTGAAACTTGCTAGTGCTTGGTTGTCTGTTTTCAGCTTCACACAAGCGTTCGTTTGTATTTTGTATTAGGTCTTTGATTCTCGGACTGTGACCTCAACCCCCGTTTTTGGATTCTCCTCTGGCTCTGACGTGATCTCTTGTTACTGACTTGGACCGCTTGACCTGTTTATTGCCAGCCGATTTTTGTGTACCTTTGTGTTGTTTATAGTTCGTCTGTCTGGTATCTCCCTGGTTGCTGACTGGGTGCACCTACCATTCATTCCCTGTTTCTCACATTTTTTTGTTTTATTAGTCAGTTTATTGCCTTTTTCTGTTAGCTCTGCTTTTCCCTTCTTTATCTTATTCTGTGCACTGCAGATAGGAAGGGACTGTCATCGTGGTTGCCGTTTAGTCGCCTAGGACTAAAAGAAAATAGGAAGGGAAAGAGGTGGGTACAGCTCAGGGTCTCACTTATCTTTACCTGTCCTGACAGGATACTACTAGGAATAAGGCTATCTTTTGAGGCAACATCTCCCGACCAATTCTTAATCCACAATGCTCTATGAGCAGAATTAGCTGCAGAGGAGGAATTAGCAAAGTTTCTCACAGAATCCAGAGGCATCTGCCAAAAAATCTGCTACCTTAGAAATAGTCGAAAGAGCACCAAAAATCTGCTGTCGAGATGCGTTATCCATTATCTGAGACTCCAACTGATTAATCTAAATAATAAGAGCCCTGAACTGAGTCTTATTTATATGATAAGGAAGGCCTTACGGTTCTGAGAAGTCTGCAAAAGTCTGTCGTAAGCTACAAATCCTCTTTTGTAATCCAATTAGCATCTGTCTGTCAAAATCTACCACTAGTCGGTGAATCAACTTGGCTCTTTGGAACTGTTAATTGGGTATGCTCTGTAACTCACATTCGATCCCATAGAAAGTCATGAAGCGTCTAGACACTGTATCACCATTCACAGCATGTGGTGTAGAGAGGGCTGGGCTACATACAGGGATCTGTAAATCATTCCTGTTAAGACCTACACATTACTAATTTTCATAACTGGTACATTGTGGGCATTGCAGGAAGTCAAAACAGCCCATACCTGACTGCATGCATTTCCACGTAACAAGGATCTCACCTTCTATAAAGCCCACATATTTAGTGCCTATACGATCTGTGTGAAGGAATCTGAATTATGGAAGTAATGATGGATTGGTAACTCTTTTTGTACATGCTTTAAATCATATTTTGTTCATATTTTATATTTGTCAATTGGATGAGGATGTACAGTAAGCATGAATAATGAAGCGCCGTCCCCAGGGTTGAACCAGGGTGTAGGAGGTTGTACTCCAGCCCCACCCCTTCATCTAAGGGAACATAAAAATATGTGACAGTGGACATTATAGTTGACACACATTTGGAGCCCCAATCACATTGGAGAGTGTACATCTTCTTCCCTATTTTCAGGAACAGTAAAGGACTTACCAAATATTAGACTCTGTTTTTTCTCCTTTTTATTTTCATAACTGTTTTTGCACATGTATGATTGTCCATTTCTTTAATTTGTATAATGTACTGTACTCTTTTGCACATTAAAGTCTAAATCTTTAACCCCTCCCTGACATCCACCATAAATGTACTCAGGTCTTTAAAGATGGTGCACACTCCGGAGCGGAGCAAGGTCCATAGCTACACGATCCCTGCCGTTTCACACAGCAGAGACCCAGAGCTAATGTGTGCGGTTGGTGGTAATGGCAATTGCAGGCATTTAACCCCTTAGATGTCGTGGTCAATGTTACAGGGCCGAGATTCAGCCCTGTTTTCATATTTAAATTGGACACATGGTTGTGTGACTAACATCACTTTGCCATGTGATTTCATAGTCTTGACTCCGCCCCTTCCTGTGCTTACATCACAAGTACAAGAAATTGGGGGAGGCAGGTGTGAATATACCTGGCCACTGGGGCATGTGAGGAGAGACCAGCTTCCTGTGAGGTCTTAGATGGATGACGACCATACATGCTAAGGCTAAGTATCTTTTGTCTATATTGTTAGACTATAGGCCAGTTACATGGTGTATGTATACTGATATGACCATGATATTGAAAGTATTTGTATATGTTGTATGTAGTACATTGTAGTCCAGTAAAGGTGTCTTATGTTACATCTGCAGAGTTGTGTGTTATTCCTGGTGATACCAAGGCAACATACTGTAGCTATGGTATAAACTGTGAACAATCCCACGAGCTAGGGGGAAAAAGGGACCATTGTCTTCTGATAATTGGTAATAGTTCACCCTTTTCACACCAGTAACCTGAGATATTGCTATTGATAACAATTATTGATATTAATAAGCAATATCTATCCTCTTTCAATGGAGGTCCAGGTAGGAGACAATATTCATTATTAATATTCAGCATTGATATATTAATAATAATATCCCTATCCTTTTTCAATGGCGAGCCAGGCCCAACTGTTGAATTAATATTTTTGCATTTGAGATATAGTGGAGTATTTGTTGGCTATACTGTGAACTTAGATAAGTAGAGAGGCTTGGATATATAACATAGGAACACGAGGTAGTGTAAAGTTATATTGTCAGCCTAGGCTTTGCAGTTCAGGCAGGTAGCACATATACATCCGAGGCCCAGTGCAGATATTGATTTTTACAGAGAACCTTCTTAAGTTTTCCTAGGATACTTGTGGTACGTTTTTGCTTTTCAGTTTTTCGTGCAGCTACGGACTTTGGTAAAGTCTTGCTGGTCAGAGGAAGACGTTCCTGGAACAATAGGATCTTTCTCAAGCAGCTGATAGAAGACAAAGCATCGACAGGAATACGAGGTCTGCAGAAAAACTATGGCACCTAAACTATATGAGGCAAGTACTAGTTTACTTAATCTTAAAAAATTAAGCAAGCATAGTACATTTAATCCGGTTGTACCTAGCAGTTATGGCTCTGCTGAAAACCTATGGTCATGTTTGCTCAAGCAAGCCTATAGTCATGATAAAGTATATATAGACAAACGTACAGTTTTAAATAAGACAACCAAAAGGCTTCAAGTCCTTGCCAAATTAGTATCTGTCTTTGAGGATACTCTTTGGAAGCCTGAACATTGAGAGATGGTTGTAGATAAGGTAATAGCTTCTGATGCAAATGTTTTTCAAAATTCCCATTGCCCTTGCTGTTTTGAAGAGGAAAAACGTGTCCATATTTTAGAGACATAGTTACAAAAGGAAACACAGAGTAACATTGATAAAGATGGGCAGATACGTATGTTGGAGTTACAGTTAAGGGGAAAGGAAAAGTATTGTAATGACACTGATGAGAAACTGACTCAATGTTATGTTGGGATCAGTGAGTTGAGGCATGAACTTGCTGCTAGGTCACTATTGGAGACTAGTATGCAGAACCGCATTAGTGAGTTATCCAAAATGGTGTCAGACTTTTCCTTGTCCCATAGCTCACATCTACCATCATGTTTGCCCTCTAAAGAAATCTGTGTTTCAACGAGGGCAACAGGGGGGACTAAACAGTCCATGAGATTTAATGTCCCAAGTCCTGGTTTAGGAAAAGGTATGGGACAGAAATCTAACAAGTACAAGAAGGACTGGAGAAATTGTAAAATTGTTAAAAGTGCATCATTAGCTATGGAGCAGTACAGAAAATCTGTTAAAAGTGAGATATGCGCTGTAAAAAGCCCTAAGCCCATTGTAGGATACAGTGCTAGCATAGCTTTAAGTGCTAGAAGGTTGAAGGCCTGTTGTAAATCTCACAGCAATGAAAATCACAGAAAATATTATTCTGTAAAATGTTTTTCTTGTGGTAAAAATGGCCATATTTCTAAAAACTGTTACTCTGTAGTTAATATAAAACAGAGAACATATGATAAGCCTGGTTGGACTGGGAAACAAAAGAAACATTATTCTCCAAGAAATGGTCATAGGCACATGCATTATGGCGGGAAAAAGGGTCCCTCCCAGCCTATTGTGTCCGATATACAAACAGGCAATGGCCAGGAGAAGGTTCAATACAGTGGTAATTTCTGTAAAAATGACCATACTAATGCAGCTTCATCTTGTGAATAGTCTGGTCCTGGAACTATTGTCTAGGCCAGGAGATGGTGCCAAGGTGCTGTTTATGGTTAACACCTTGTCTGTCTGTGTCCTTTTGTGTACATGTGTGTCTTTGTTTGCATGTGGCACCATATATTAGCATATAAAGGACTGGCTGCTCCCTCACAAACCGGATATCTCAGTGTGGTAATTACCTGTCTCCAATAATATGCAATTGCACAGAATAGGTGGGTCCATATCTAATAAACTGTATGTTGTGTAGCAAGCATATGGCTGCACAGGTAAGGTGGACTCCATAAGGTTTGCAGGACGTCATTCCATAAGTTTCACAGGGGGACGTCATCCCTAAACACCCATACCTCTGTAATATAATAGAGGAAGTGCATATTCATTGAGTTTGTTGATACAAGGGAATCATGAAGTGTTTGTGAAAACTATGCTTGGTTCTTGGATACTGGTGTTAGTCTATTCCAGATGGAACATCGTGTGCTACCAGGAACACAGCTGAGCTTCGGCCATGAGACACCAAGGAACGCCTATAAAGGACTATGACATCAAGATGAAGATGGACAATTCTATGTTTTGTGTTTCTTTTCCTACTTGTCTCTCTTTTCTCCCTTTTCCACTATGCAGGAGGTTTTTTCCTACTGTGCGCCAATTACACAGAAGGTTTTTTTTATCTCCTTCATAGTGTCTATTTTTGTTTTCATGTGTCACATTGGTATACATACAAGGTGTAGTTTGGACAGTGATCCTATAATTACTGATGAATTTAATAATCAGTAATTCAGGGGGATATGTTACAGGGCCGAGATTCAGCCCTGTTTTCATATTTAAATTGGACACATGGTTGTGTGACTAACATCACTTTGCCATGTGATTTCATAGTCTTGACTCCGCCCCTTCCTGTGCTTACATCACAAGTACAAGAAATTGGGGGAGGCAGGTGTGAATATACCTGGCCACTGGGGCATGTGAGGAGAGACCAGCTTCCTGTGAGGTCTTAGATGGATGACGACCATACATGCTAAGGCTAAGTATCTTTTGTCTATATTGTTAAGACTATAGGCCAGTTACATGGTGTATGTATACTGATATGACCATGATATTGAAAGTATTTGTATATGTTGTATGTAGTACATTGTAGTCCAGTAAAGGTGTCTTATGTTACATCTGCAGAGTTGTGTGTTATTCCTGGTGATACCAAGGCAACATACTGTAGCTATGGTATAAACTGTGAACAATCCCACGAGCTAGGGGGAAAAGGGGAATATTGACCATTGTCTTCTGATAATTGGTAATAGTTCACCCTTTTCACACCAGTAACCTGAGATATTGCTATTGATAACAATTATTGATATTAATAAGCAATATCTATCCTCTTTCAATGGAGGTCCAGGTAGGAGACAATATTCATTATTAATATTCAGCATTGATATATTAATAATAATATCCCTATCCTTTTTCAGTCAAATATGACCACCTTATCTGAAAGGCCAAAAACCCCGAAGCACATGCTTCCCAGGCAGAAACACCTTCCCCTAGTTAAGATCGGGGAAGGCTTTCCATAGAAGTAATAGGCCAGAGCCTTATAGGCTTCTAGCCTTCTTACTGGTATATTTCAATTCAAGATGTGTACTTGCTCATTTATTCCCCCCTATGCAATTAATTAGGTTTTTTATAAACACCACAATGACATTTACCATTGTTCCAATTGCTGTCTAGTCACACAAACACTTGTAAACATACACAAGCTTGAATAAAGCTTATATTTTACATTGTCCTTATCCTGTCCATACCTGATCTTTAGAGGGAAATATGTAATAAATTTCAGACAGATGGAAAGGATTTACAGCAGCCAACACACGTCCGTCCACCGATTGTCACTATAAACTATTGTTTTTAATTATTTTTTATTCTGTGCACTTTCAGACAGGTGTATTACTTGTGTTTTTTCAGTCCATTTCATAAATACAACAACTAGGCACCCCTTGGTTCATCAGAACCTGAGTTATAGTGCTCTAACTCCAGTTCTGATGAACTACAGGAGGTTTGTGTGTTGTATTTTACTTCTGTTTGAAAGCAAACTTTACTTCCAGATTGTTTTTTACCTTTTTGACACAGCCTGATTTTAAAAAATGACATGTCACTTTATGTGCTAATAACTTTCAATTGCTTTTACTTATCCAAGTGGTTCTAAGATTGTTTTTTCATGTCACATCGTACTTCATGTGGTAAATTTGGGACACTATGAGGTGTGTCATTAGCAAAGACTTGTTAGTGTGTGTGTGTCTGGTCTCTCTTTCCAACTTGTAAATACAGGGTGAGCTCCATTTCAACAGACACAGATGAGAGATAATCTCAGCTGACACCTGTCCATAACATAGTGCTTTACAGGGCTGATATAGGCAGAGAACAGAGCTTCTACATTCTGACTCAGACTGTCCTTTTTGTGTTTAGAACAGATTCCAGACAGAATAATCTGACAGCGACCATCCTCATTTTTTCACTGATTGCCCAGCACACAAAAAGAGCCATTTTAAATCATTAAAAGCATTTAGAAGTTTATTTATGTGTGGAAGGCAGAAGACTTATCATTACACTATAGACTTGCTATGCTGGGACACATACACACTTAGACATCCCACACTAGAGACACAAACAATCGGACAGCTCACACCTAGGAGACATGCATGCTTGGACAGCCCACACCAGACAGCTTACTCTCAGGACACATGCACGCTTGGACAGCTCACACCTGGGTTAAAGCTTGCTCAGACGGCATCCACCAACATATACATGCAACTCTGCATCGTTTCCTGCATATGCTCCAGGTCCTGGTCCAGGTGTGGAGTGCATGGGAAAAACTGCAGAGGTAACGCTCTGAATTATTCCTCAAAACTGTCCTCTGAAATCTAGTCCAGGACATGTTAGTCCACTGCTGCAGCAGCTGAGGCAGCATTTCTTTGATACCTGGTCAATGGAGGACAAACAACGAGCAGACTGGTTTTGAAGTCTTAAAGAGGCAGGAGGATTTGAGGCAGCAGAGGTTCCTGCATGCCTACCACACTCTGATATCCCTGTTGTTGCGTGGCCAGGTCAAGTGGCCACAGATGAGGGAGTCCCCTTTTTCTCTTTATCATCAATTCTCCATGTGATATGTGAACAAACAATACATTCTGATGAGAACTAAACAAACATACAAAATGAAAATGTAAACAAAAACATACAATGCACCTGAGCATGATACATTGGTTAAAAACATGTAGAGTTTTCAATGCAAACCAACACATCCAGTTTTCACACACATGAAGCTTGCAAGGTTTAACCATTTACAGACTTATTTCCACAATATCCTGCAAAAACATTATTTGATGTCAGTAAACATAAGGCCTTTTGTGGCTTAAGCCTGATCCACTAGATGTTTGCTTCAATTCACGAGAAAAATCAGAAAATCTGAAAATTTGAAAATTATTAATAAAATATAGACATGCACAGACAGATGTAAATCATGGCCACAATATTGGCCAATGTGAAAATCACAAACAAAATATGCAGAAAAAGTTGTGGCTGGACAATACTTGGCACATAGTCTATGGTGTAGCACGCAAAGTGAAGGCAAACAATCCAGAATACATAAGTATGGTGGTGAAACAGCCTCCATTCAGTGAATGCACCTGTTCCTGTAATTATAATTCTTATTAACTGACATTTCATTTTTGGCCACAAGATGTCACTGTTTACCACAGCAAGGACTAAGCTCCGTGGAGCAATGAAAGAGACCCTGTTTGGCGGAGGTGGAGCTTCAGAGAAGAGAAGTGTGTGGCAGCCATCTTGGGAGTGTTCTGCAGAGAGCCAGAGGAGAAGGAGCTACTGACTGTGCTTTCTAGTGTGATCTACAAGTGAGACTATTCCCTAAGGGAGCAAGACTCTGCAAGGAGACCTGAAATAGAGACTGTTGTAGTGTTTCAGACCAGAAAGGGAGACCTACCATCAGGAGCTCTGGTCAGAGGACAAGGGAAAGCATCAGTGAGACTGCGTGGTTGCCGGATGAGATCCTCTACCAGTCACTTCTGAAAGTTAAGGTACCCAACGGACCCAGGTCAGTGAAAGAACTGAGGCCCACAGTGGGTAACCGTGCACGCACCGCATTATGTTATTGGCGCCAATTCAGTAGCTACTGGGTAAAAGCCTGAAGATTAGACAGGTGGCTTGCAGGCTGCAAGCTACCTTGCTACAGAAGTGGGGTTTACTGTGGCAAACAACTGGTTATACTCTTTCTGAGGTTTAGTGTTTATTGATTAAGTTTGAAAGCGTTTGTGTTATACCGCCGGCGCTCCTCTACCACACTCGCAATTGTTTGCGGTGATTAGGGTATTAAAAGGTACAGCTGCTGGGTTACTCTAACCAGGCAAAACTGTGGAGAAGCCTGGGCGCACACTGATAGAGCACTGTGCTATGTAACACAAGTGCCTCAGCCTCCAGTTGAGTGTATGTATATATGCTTGGGGTATTTCCTTCCAACAAACTTTAAGTACTTAGTAAAATCTTGTTTTTGTCAATCTGAGTTGGAGTCTCCTTCCTTGTCTGCGACTTCGCTGTATCCAGGGGAGCCCACCCCGGTACACGGCTTACACATATCAGAAACTGCCAGTTTGCTTTGGAACTTTGCTAGGCCAAAAAGAGATGATTTGCAGAACAGATCCTAGTAATGTGAAAAAAAGCTGTGAAAAAAAATAAAAAAAAAATATGGCTGACAGAAAATGGAGACACAAACATTTTTTTAAACTGCTTGTAAAACTGAAAAAAACTAAAAAACGTAGACATATTTGATATCGTCGTGTCCGTAACAACCTGCTCTATAATAATAGCACATGATGTAACTTGTCAGATGAACACTGTAAAAAACAAAAAAATAAAACTATGCCAGAACAGCCATTTTTTGGTTACCTTGCCTCACAAAAAGTGTAATATAGACCGATCAAAAATCATATATACCCCACAATAGTATCAATAAAACTGTCACCTTATCCCGTAGTTTCCAAAATGGGGTCACTTTTTGGGCGTTTCTACTGTATGCACCATCAGAGGGGGCTTCAAATGGAACATGGGGTCTAAAAACCAGTCCAACAAAACCTGCCTTCCAAAAACCATACGGCGCTCCTTTTCTTCTGCGCTCTGCTGTGTGCCCTAACATGTGGTGTGTTTCTGTAAACAGCAGAATCAGGCTAATAGATATTGAGTTTGTTTTGTTTGGAGGTTAACCCTCGATGTGCTACAGAAAAAATGGATTAAAATGGAAAATCTGCCAAAAAAGAGAAATTTAGAAATGTCATCTCCATTTTCCTTTAATTCTTGTGGAATAACTAAAGGGTTAACAAAGTTTGTAAAATCAGTTTTGAATAACTTGAGGGGTGTAGTTTCTAAAATGGGGGTCATTTATGGGTGGTTTCTACTATGCAAGTCCAACAAAGTGACTTCATAATTGAACTGGTCCTTAAAAAGTGGGTTTTGAAATTTTCTTAAAAATTTTAAGAATTGCTTCTAAAATTCTAAGCCTTCAAATGTCCTAAAAAATAAAATGACATTTTCAAAATGATGCCAACATAAAGTAGACATATGGGAAATGTTAAGTAATAAATATTTTATGAGGTATCATTTTTTGTTTTAAAAGCATAGAAATTGAAATGTTAAAAATAGCGAATTTTTCCAAATTTTTGGTAAATTTGGGATTTTTCCATAAATAAAGGTAAAATATATTGACTCCAATTTATGACTGTTATGAAGTACAATGTGTCACAAGAAAACAGTCTCAGAATGGCTTGGATAAGTAAAAGTGTTCCAAAGTTATTACCACATAAAGTGAAACATGTCAGATTTGCAAAAAAAGGCCTGGGCAAGAGGGTGAAAACTGGCCCGGGGTTGAAGGAGTTAAACATATTAGATATTTGGATATATGTAATAACAATTAGGCATATCATTATTCTTGTTTCTGTACTATGCATGCATATATTGTAGAGATGAGCGAATCCATTCGTAGATTCGTATCAAATCTTGGAAATTTCTCCTCCGATTTTTTCGGATTCGCTTCGTATTATTAGTAAATCTTCACAAAATTTTGAAAGCTAACGATACGTACAATACGTATGAAACGTATGCATTCTGCGTGAGGCGGGTAAATGACGATACGCCCCCGCAAGAGCGGGAAAGTGAAGATACGCCCCCCTCAGAACTGGAAAAAAACAGCCCCGCCCACCGGATCTAACTATTTGCACATATAGGGAGTGAAGACTCCTCCCTCAGTACTCCACCCTCCTCTGAACCAGTTTAGACCAGCGCTGAACACTGAGCACATCAGAGTGTCACAGTCTGAAATCAAGAGAACCCCATGGGGTTCAGTGCCCTTGTTTTCTTTACCGGCTGCTGAGATTGCTGCACATCGTGAGGCGGTTCATCGTGAGGCGGCTGGTGGTCTGCTGTGGCTGGTGCGGCTGGAGCGTCTGCTGTGGCTCGTGCAGCGGAGGCGGCTGGAGCATCCACTTCGCCGCCCAGGAGGAGATCCACGACACCTTCCATAAGGCAGAACCCGATTGTGCCACCATCGGTGACGGCCCATGCACAGACCCTCTGGAACTATAAAAACGCCGTTGAGGACTGGGTCATCCAGGTACTGGACCACCCTAGGCCAGGAAATCCTGCACTGGAACACCGAAAGGGAACGGTCCTGTGGTTTTCCGTTGAGAGAGGGTATGGCTTCCTGGCAGATGATGAGGACAGAAAGGAGTATTTTGTGGGCCGCAGGTCGGTGAAACGGCCATACCTGCCACAACCTGTACGTGGGGGATCAGGTGGAGTACAACCCCATGGCGTCCCTGAAAGGCCCCTTTGCGACCGGGGTTACCCTCCTTTCAAAGCCGCTGGTACCTACAACAGAACCTGAAGTGTGGCCGGATGAACCACCAGGTCCAGGATGCTTGCGCTGCCTTCAGGAGTCCCCAAATGGCGTCCTCCGGTTCAGGGAAAAGCCACAGCCGGAGCCTGGACTGCCAGCACCACCACAGTCCTTTCAGCTGGGTCAGCTGACAACAACATTGTTTACGTTCCAATCCACGGTCATCCACCAATACCAGCTGCCATGGAAGATGAAGCCAGCAGCAGACAGGGAAGCTGGGGCTACTTCCCTGGATGCAACCTTGCCAGAACCACTGCAGCCAGAAGTCCTTACCCCTGCTGTCCCGGCAGGAGGACTAATAAAAGCGCAAATGGCTGCAGCACTCGCCAGCGTCACCATCACCAGGACCCGGTCAAGTCTGAATTCTGGAAGAAGAGGGCACTAGAGTTCTACTACGGCAGCGAGCATGGCCTACAAGAGGCAGGAGCGTCCTCTGATGAAGTTTAACAGCAGTTCCAGCGAGGAGGACTTCAGGTCCCTCATTTGAGGAACCATTCTACTGGCTGCGTGATGTAATGGACACCTCAGGAGGACCTATGGGAGCCACACCATGGACTGCACCTGATGGGTGAGAGCTAGTTGGCACTTTTTATGTTTGGTTGTTTGTATTGCCCCCGTTTGACTCTCACCTAGATGGGCATGGCTGTGAGGACTCATTCCCCCCCCCCCCCCAGAATTTTGCAGAAAAGTCCCAGTTGCGCCTAAGCGCGCCTATTTTCTATTATCCATGTGGATTACACGTTACCTGTTTGGATTACAATATTACCTCACATGGATTTTAATTGAGTTTTGGACTGTGTTCCAGAGAGTTTTATCATGCTAAGGAGACATAAGGAGAGACTCAAACGTATATATGAGCCTTTTATGCTTGCAAATATGAAATTGATTGCACTAAAATGTTTGCATACTTATGTCTTTGCTGTATTTTAGCTACACTGTTTTTACTGGTTCAGCACTTTAGCCCATTGTGTGTATTCTTTTTTAGGTACTGCAATGTATGTGTCCTATTATGCACTTATTGTCCAGTGTTTTTAGTAAATTATGCACTTAGCTGGATAGCTAGCAGTGAGCACCTTATTTTTCTACCTCATATGAACTGCCTCCAAAGACTGTACGCCACGGCCTAGCCTCGTGCGTATGACGCATTCGCGCGTTAATAGTACACTAAGGATTTGTACGCACTTTTGTACGCTAATCCTTTCGTACTGCATACTTTTAACTATGCTGACTGTACATTCGTAATTTGTGCAGGAATGTTTGCAAAACAACTATTGTTTTTTTGAACGTACAGTACAGACCAAAAGTTTGGACACACCTTTTCATTCAAAGAGTTTTCTGTATTTTCATGACTATGAAAATTGTAGATTCACACTGAAGGCATCAAAACTATGAATTAACACATGTGGAATTATATACTTAACAAAAAAGTGTGAAACAACTGAAAATATGTCTTATATTCTAGGTTCTTCAAAGTAGCCACCTTTTGCTTTGATTACTGCTTTGCACACTCTTGGCATTCTCTTGATGAGCTTCAAAAGGTAGTCAACTGAAATGGTTTTCACTTCACAGGTGTGCCCTGTCGGGTTTAATAAGTGGGATTTCTTGCCTTATAAATGGGGTTGGGACCATGAGTTGTGTTGGGCAGAAGTCAGGTGGATACACAGCTGATAGTCCTACTGAATAGACTGTTAGAATTTGTATTATGGCAAGAAAAAAAGCAGCTAAGTGAAGAAAAACGAGTGGCCATCATTACTTTAAGAAATGAAGGTCAGTCAGTCCGAAAAATTGGGAAAACTTTGAAAGTGTCCCGAAGTGCAGTCGCAAAAACCATCAAGCGCTACAAAGAAACTGGCTCACATGAGGACCGCCCCAGGAAAGAGACCAAAAGTCACCTCTGCTGCGGAGGATAAGTTCATCCGAGTCACCAGCCTCAGAAATCGCAGGTTAACAGCAGCTCAGATTAGAGACCAGGTCAATGCCACACAGAGTTCTAGCAGCAGACACATCTCTACAACAACTGTGAAGAGGAGACTGTGTGCAGCAGGCCTTCATGGTAAAATAGCTGCTAGGAAACCACTGCTAAGGACAGGCAACAAGCAGAAGAGATTTGTTTGGGCTAAAGAACACAAGGAATGGACATTAGACCAGTGGGAATCTGTGCTTTGGTCTGATGAGTCCAAATTTGAGATCTTTGGTTCCAACCACCTTGTCTTTGTGCGACACAGAAAAGGTGAACGGATGGACTCTACATGCCTGGTTCCCACAGTGAAGCATGGAGGAGGAAGTGTGATGGTGTGGGGGTGCTTTGCTGGTGACACTGTTGGGGATTTATTCAAAATTGAAGGCATACTGAACCAGCATGGCTACCACAGCATCTTGCAGCGGCATGCTATTCCATCCGGTTTACATTTAGTTGGACCATCATTTATTTATCAACAGGACAATGACCCCAAACACACCTCCAGGCTGTGTAAGGGCTATTTGACTAAGAAGGAGAGTGATGGGGTGCTACGCCAGATGACCTGGCCTCCACAGTCACCAGACCTGAACCCAATCGAGATGGTTTGGGGTGAGCTGGACCACAGAGTGAAGGCAAAAGGGCCAACAAGTGCTAAGCATCTCTGGGAACTCCTTCAAGACTGTTGGAATGCCATTTCAGGTGACTACCTCTTGAAGCTCATCAAGAGAATTCCAAGAGTGTGCAAAGCAGTAATCAAAGCAAAAGGTGGCTACTTTAAAGAACCTAGAATATAAGACATATTTTCAGTTGTTTCACACTTTTGTGTTAAGTATATAATTCCACATGTGTTAATTCATAGTTTTGATGCCTTCAGTGTGAATCTACAATTTTCATAGTCATGAAAATACAGAAAACTCTTTGAATAAGAAGGTGTGTCCAAACTTTTGGTCTGTACTGTAGATTCGACCGAATAAATTCGTTTAAGTACGAATCTTGTCAGAAATTCGGCGAAGCGAATTTTGGATGATTCGCTCATCTCTAATATATTGTATAATATGAATGTAGATAACAGTCATGCAGCTCACATTACAGATGTGAATTCAACCAGTGGGCAAAAAGTGCACAATGAACTTTCCCTTCCTTACTGAAAAGCATTCCGATGCCACAAGTTCTCAACAGCAACCAGAGTTTAAACAATAGAAACATTTCCCATGAGAAATATAAAACAACTACTACTGTCATAAATCCCTCTTTCATTTCTATTTTTAAACTTAATTTTTCTCAGGTACATATGCAGCCACCAGCCACAGGGAGGTGTGTGAGTTTAGGGAATTTGTCACAGGGAACACGGTGTTGCCGGTGGTTCTACTCACGGTTAGTTGAATCTTCCCTGGGCCAGTGTGCAGTTGTGTGGAGGGTGGACACGACTTCCCTCGGGGCACACTCCGTACGCAGGACTCCAGGATGGTCAGTTGAGGTGCCCTTGGTGTTGATTTTGACCGTGCCGGACGGCTGGGTCCTGGTTATTTCGTGACGCCAGTGTCTTTAGACACACCCTTGTTGACAATAATGAGGAGGCAGTTTTGGGATGAACAAGGAACTTTTTACTGGATTACCGAGTCCTCCTTGTTGGTACAGATAATGCACACAGAGACAGTTCAGAAAAGGATTGAAATGGTAGGCTTTCCAAGTAGGCTGGCTCTCTAACTTGCAATACGTATATAAATAGCCTCTAGAACGACAGCCAGGCTTTGGTACAATTTGAGCATTAAGTTCACACTCCTGATAGGTAATGTGTGATTCAAATTTAGGGATAATAGTGCACTTTATCATCTGGCAGTTTCCTCAGGGGCTGTGGAGCTTTCCCTGGGAACTTGTAAATGATGGAGTCCAAAACAACTGAAATATGGATTGCCTCCACCTGGTGTACTACTTGGTAGCACTTTGTTCTGGCTGCAGTCTGAATACTGGTTTCATTGGTTTTTGGGTTTTCCAGTGGCATTTGTTAAGTATGGAGAAGCTGGACTTGCTTCCTCCTCTGTGTCTTGCTGACTCCCTCTCCTCTGACTGACCAACCCTTTACCATAGAGGGGTATATTTACTGGTCAGCACCATCTAGTGGTGGAGGAGTATAACCACATCAGCCTAGATGGATAGTCTTACCAAATACACAATATGCAATATGTAAAATGACATTACAGTTTAAAGTGAACCACTGTTAGTGGGATGCTGCACATATGCTCCTTCTGAGCCAGGGCTGGTACTTTTGCTCTCCAGTAGGTTCTTTTTTCACCACATTCCCCAACAACTGACTTCCAGAGGGCACATGTCAACTTTCAGGATGTTCCCATGTATGCTACAATTTCCTGCTTATATGGTCGATGCACCTTAACCTTAGTTACCTTCTCACCAGTAAGCAGCATAAGTATACTCCTACTGCTACAATCAATAATTGTAAGAGCTTATGCAAGATTTTCATAAACCAGCCATTAATATCATAGCTATCAAGTAGGTATGGTATATTATCAGCCTTTCTCTTTTATCAATGTAAAGTATGGTATGGGATAACATTGGGATTTACCTTGCTCTGTGTTATCACAAAGGTGGCTAGTGTCAGTCTAGCTAGGGCAGAAGTAGCACTGCTCCCGGAGGGAGTCATTGGTAGACCAAATGCCCACAAACTCAATTTCTCCCAGAGTTGTGTAAAAGGCTAACCTGAGTATAATAGAGTATATTTTTTATTTTGTTATGTGACCAATAACTATTACCTCAGGAGCCAAATATTCCTATTGAATTTGTGGGAAGTGTGGAAGTATCCTTGCCTGTTGGATTATCTGTTTCCACTTCTAAAAACAATTATACTCTCAAGTCTTATTATGTAGATGTCTATGTATTAACAAGGGGGTTTACTGCAACCAATACCACATTGGGGTCTTACGTCAAATGTCAATTGTATACTCTCATTCAAATATCCTATGTGTCCTATGTTCATAACAAACTTATGCTTCACCTACCTATTTCCAATTCATATGCTCGCACATCTGTCTTTTCAGCATTTTCCTTCTACCCAACTTTCAACAGGGATTGATATACTTACATTCCACCAGGTTTTATCTTTTCTCACAACCTCAGCTATACTCTGACATAAACAACTCAGAAGGCCTAAGATGTAGAAGAAAATTCGGGTCAGCAGTGGGAAAACCAGGAAGGTCCAGGCTTGAAGGTAAACTCATAGCTTTTATTTATTCATAGTTTTTACAGATTACATGTTTCTGGGCTGGAATGGTCCCTTTTTCAGATCAAGAAACATAATACAATAAGGTACAGTGCAAAGTTTAAATAGCCATTTTTTTGTGGGAATCCCAACCCCTGGGGGGGGGGGTGGAATATGTAAATAAGAGCAAGTGAATTAATGAATAATAATTAGTGTACATAGGTACAGCAAATTTAAACTCTCATAATAAAGCTAGAATTGTTAAAAATTTTGTTGAAATTATTGCCAGGGGGTTAGTGAATTGTTATTGCCTTATACTATGTAGTACTCACTGGAGATATGTAGCATCTAGAAAAGGCCACTAGGTGTCAGTGGAATCCTGTGTGAGTAAAAAAAATAATGATAAAAAAAAAAATGTAAATAAAAAAGTAATAAGTAACCTGCAAAGTTACTGTAAAACAGTTTCTGCAAGGACCGTTCCGAAGAACAGTTTCATTAGGACCATAAGGATTAATACAGTTTGTACATCCATAATATTTCTCTACATTTGAGAACGTCAAAACGATTGTACGTGTGGTTTTACATGATCAATAAAGTGACTCTAATACTAAAGGACTCATTTTTTTGGACCAGCATAGAATGTTTGGAGAGTAAATAACATATTGAGTCTTACAACTAAGGTAACATTTGATGGGGAATGTTGTGCCATAAGTGGATGAGGTAAAACTGTTGGCTTTGTGCGTGATGATCTTGCAGTACCAAAGTGAAAGCTGCCCAGACTGCCCGTTCTATTTGAAAGTGGATCACTTTACATAACTTCAGCGCATCCAGCACTGGTTCTAAATGTAAGGCTACTTTCACACCAGCGTTTTTGCTGGATCCATCATGGATCAGCAAAAACGCTTCAGTCACGATAATACAACCATCTGCATCCGTTATTATTATATATGTATAATGCGATGGAAAAATTAATCAAGCCAGTAAAGTAGGCAATATGGACAATCACAATAGATCTACATGACAAATACTATTTTCTGAAGTGAGATAACCGCAATAAATTTCAAATAGCATCAGCGGAAGTCCAAAACTGACACCAAGTAGGACAGAGCCCAAACGAATAAAATGTATCCTAACCGCCAGATTTACCAACGATGAGAGTTTTATCATGGCCGCACATTCTGTTATGGATGTCTCCCTATGGAGCGGAAGACAAGGAGGAGGAGAAGTCTGAGCAGGAGAAAAAGCAGCTGATGATGACAATGACACTGTACTGGTTGGGGATACATGCTGGTTCCTCCCTCATGCTTTTTCCCATTGACATGTAGTAAAATGGTGCGTTGTTTTACTGGATTCGTCCAAACTGAACCCGAAAAGCGGGTTCATCTTCCATATTAATTTTTTTTAAAAAAAGGTTGTCCAAAGGTTTGCACAATCCCTTTTGTTAATAGGGTCCCTTGACAATAAAGTGGTGACAGGCTGTTCTGCTGTGAAGACCCTTCAAATGTTCCAAATGTCCTGGGCAAGAGACATTCTTTGTAACCACTCTTCACTGGCTAATACATGGGTTTCTATAAATTATAGTCTATTATAGAATTCTATGACAATCTCTTTTCTAAACTGGCCCTTTAATTTATTTTTCTTTGTTGTTTCATTGATAGGTTGAATACAATATTTTTTAAATTACAGCTCTCGCCTCCATTAGCATTTGAATTACTTAACATTAAAGGAATGTTAAGCACATTTGTTGGTTTTCTATATTGGATTTCTTTAAGAGTCACATATTTTTTTAATTGAGTTGTTAGAAACCATTGCAGCAAAGCCACTTTTAAGACCGCTGTCATCCTTTATTATTTGTTAAACAGCCTTGGTCGGCCATTAGTCAATTTTAACATGCACTTTGCATTTGCAGTGATTAGGATAAATGGTTTGCAGAAATCAATCATATGTTTAACAGATTTACTACTAGCTCACTGTCCCCAAATACTCAGTGAAAGATAAATTGGTCATTCTGGACTTAAAGAGGTATTCCCATCTGACAAATGTAGTTTGTATAGTTAGATATAGCCATACCAATATTATTACTAATAGAATGTATTTATATAAAATGTACCGTTTAGAAGATTTTCCTATTTTTATAGGCATTGCCCCACACACATCAGTCAGGCTGTTGCCCCTAGTTACGGCCACCACAGCCATGTATTAGTGGTGGTCAGCTTGCTCCTTTTCAAACCCGCTCTGAGGTAACTGCTGTATTGTGAACACACATTGCATGAGCATGCGGAGACACATCTTGGGGTACTTTCACATCTGCGTTTTGAACGCTACCAGTCCAAAACGCAATGGTCAGGATCCATCCAAAACGCAGACTTTATAAATGGATCCTGCTCCATAGAGATGAATTGATCTTGGAACTGGATCCGTTTCTCTGCGTTTTGGAAGCGCAGACAAAAATGCTGCAACCCTAAGACCTGTCTCCTCATGCTCATGTAATGTGCGTTCACAATACAGCAGTTACCTCAGAGAGGGTTTGAACAAGAGCAAGCCGGCCACCACTACTACATGGCCACAGTGGCCGTAAATAGGGGCAACGGCCTAACTGATGTGTGTGGGACAATGGAAATACAAATTGGAAAATCTTCTAAATGGTACATTTTATATAAATACATTCTATATACACATTCGAGTCACATTATTATGACATTTTGAAGTCTTTAGCACGTAGTTCATGGAGGAAGTTGCATGCCGTGAGCTGGCATGGTAGGTGTATAAGGTATGCGATAGGCTGTCTGCACACATATCTCTTGTTACTGTCATGAGTAAAAGGGGCGATTTATCAGTGTTGCAAAAAGGGATGACTGGCTTTCAGGCCAAGGGTGGCAGTATTTCTGAAACTGTGCAGTTTGTAAACTGTTCCCATAGTGAAAGTGTATCATGAGTGAACAAATGGCATCATTGAGAATAAACAACATGGAAACTGCTGAGCACCATGTGCCATTAAAGGGGTTGTCCGAGTTATTTTTTTGTTCTTTATATGTTACTAACTTGTCAGGTATAACAACTTTCCCATATACTTTGTGTTTCTAAAGCTGCTGGTTTCTCAGAGTTGACTGAGGGTCACATGACCTGTGATGTCACCTTATCTCCCTGGTCTGTGATGTTTCGTGTACAAGCCCCAGAGTTCAGATAACAGTCTGTACACGAGACGTCACTGGCCACGCCCCCTTTCTTTGCTGGGCTCCTGCTATCTTCTCTCTCCCTGGATTCCTTCAGATAAAACATTAACCCCTTCAGCCAGAACACACTGAGGGCTCAAGGCTTTACAACAAATAGTAGCTGCAGCAGTGAGAGGAGACAAATGCTGGGCAAGGAGCTATAGAGGGATTGTACAAGAACAGGTAGGGAGAATTTCCTGTGTGTATCAGCAGTGTCATTGTACAACTGGGACTTGTAGTACTACACAAACAACATGCTGCCGAGTATCCCAGCAGGCAGACATGTACTCACAGCACTTATATTCACTGCCTTTGCAGAGAAGGGGGGAGGGGGGAGGGGCAGAGATTGTTATTACTGCATGTAAACAAAGGCCAGAAGAGAACCAGAGAAATGAGGAAATATAGATTTTTTTTGCCTAAAACTTGCTGAACTTCGTTATATATTGCTACCCATCAGATTTACAGTGCTATATTTTTTTTTCCATAACTTGGACAACCCCTTAAATGTGAGAGGTAAATGTCAGCTATTAAGGTGCGTGAGGGTGGACTGACACGCTACAGTGGAGCAGCTCAACACCAAAATGAACCAGGGGGCTACAGATCTGTATCTAAAACAATGGTTCAACGAACCCTACGATGCTCCAAAGCAGATAGATAGTCACTGCGCCTCTGCTAAGGAAGTTGCATCATCAGAAAGGGCCTCAATTTTTTCAGCCATATCAGAATTGGACCTCCACTGATTGGCAAAGAGTTACCTTCTCCAATGAGTCACGTTTTCTTCTTCATCAAACAGATGGCCATTGGCGTGTCAGGGGAGAAAGATCAGAGAACACCCTACAACCATTGTTATGGTTTGGAAAATGTTTTCGTGGCATTCTCTGGACTCACTCATACATCTGAAAGGCAATCTCAACTGATTTGGGTATGAATCCATCCTTGCAGATTATATTCACCCATACATGCTTATTGTCTTCCCTGAGGCGCATGGGATCTTATTACAGTGACTGCAGGGACAGGTCTACTTCCTGCTATAGTAGAACTGGCTGGTAGTACCACTGGGGATTTAATATCCAGCATGTTGATGACCAGGTTCATCCTCTTGGATGTGTTGCAAGTGTGAGAGGAACTGAAAAACCAAGGGTGTTTTGGCTGGGCTGCATTCTTCAGGAAGACGGCAGACAGAGGCCTTTTCCAGTCTATGAAATCTAGAAAAGACTGAGTAGTGGGGCCCTGCTGACTGGGGCAGGGGTAAAGATAGCCCAAGGATCAGATATCCCAGAGAAAAGAGGTGGCAGACACCCAGTGGCAGGTAAAGGTCATTTCCCCTTGTCTTTGGGTTAATTTCACACTGTAATGGAACTAGTATAAAGAGTGGTTGTTATGCAAGTGGGTATGGACCCACTGCGTCACCGACTGGCTATACCCTGGAGGGGCATGACTAAGCAACTACCATGTCTTCACTACAGCCTCTGATGGTGAGGATAGGCTTAGGCCATTAGAGTAGTTGACAGGTGCCACTCCAGTGCAGTCCTTTAGTCAGTGGCAGCTGAGTACTGTACATGGTCTGGAAGTCCAAAGTCAGGTAAGGCAGCGATCAAGCAATGTTCATAAACAAAGTCCAAAGTAAGAGGCAGACGACAAACAAGCAAATTCTGTTAAATCCAAAAGCGGGGTCGGGTACACAGAAAAGCAGAAACTCCAAAAACACGTTCATACTAGGAACTAGACAAGCTAGTGACCAAAATTGCTCAGGCGCCTTCCTGGGGCAGGTAGCGCTTTTAAATGCTTCCTGCAATCCAGCCCTAGGCTGGGGAGATAGAGGGTGTGTGTGGTTCCTCACAAGGGAGGAGAGACTCGCCCATGCAAGCCCTAACAAACAGTACAGGACTCAAGCAGGAAGTAAGCTCTGGCATGGTGCACAGTTACAACAGTTAATCTACCTGCTGCCCGCGATTGTCAGCACACGCATGGCAGCAGAAGGGAAAGAGGAAGCCCAGTGCCCATGCCTGCGGGTAGGGGCAGCAGTGTCGGCACGGACCGCTGGGCTAACAGTGGTCTCTGATCACTGAGGTTTCAGCCTCTGGCTCCACAGACTACAGACTCTATGGTAGATCACACACTACAGGAGCACCTACAAACCTCTGGTGCCAGGCCTTCAGTGGTGCCTACTTCACATCCAATTGGAAACTCCTAGTAGGAAACTAAACAGTTAAGAAAAAAATTACATGTGCCACACATATACATCTATAATTGTAAATGATCATGATTAAAAGGGGTTACCTCCCTTCAGCAAGTGACATTTATCATGTACAGGAAGTTAATACAAACCACTTACTAATGTATTGTGATTATCCATATTGCTTCCTTTGCTGACTGGATTCATTTTCCCATCATATTATACACTGCTCGTTTTCATGGTTACGATCACCCTGCAATCCAGCAGTGGTGGTCGTGCTTGCACACTATAGGAAAAAGCATTGTCCTCTCTGGTGGCTGGGACTGTGGGAGCTCACATAGGCTACCTCTTATTCCTATAGTGTACAAGCACGACCGCCACTGCTGGATTACAGGGTGGTCGTAACCATGGAAACTAGCAGTTTATAATGTGATGGGAAAATGAATCCAGCCAGCAAAGGAAGCAATATGGATAATCACAATACATTAGTAAGTGCTTTGTATTAACTTCCTCTATATAATAAATTCTATTTGCTGAAGTGAGAAAACCCCTTTAAGGGGCATTTGATGCAGCAGGCATTATTATATGGATACTGTAAGGCCCCTTACAGCATTGTGTCACTGTTATCCATTACATTCCAGTACTGTAAGGGTTACATAGCATCATAAATCAATATGATGCTATGCGATCCCCGTCAGTGCCGGGAGTCCAGCCTTGCAGATACGTTGCGGGAGACGTGCGTGTCCCCCGCTCGTCTGCAAGGGGCCTAACTGATATATTGTGGCTGATATAAGTGCTGCTGTGGGTGGATATAGGCATGGAAAATTACTCTAACTGCTGATGACACTCTTCTATGAGGCACTGAACTGGCAGTAACACTTTTCTTGTATTTTAGGCTGAAAAAGACAACAGTCCATTTATTACAGCCAGTCATCCTGCAATGTTGATCCAGAGAAAGTCAATGGGACAAAAGCTAATTTTTCTCAACTCCAAATATGACAATCAGAATGAATCCTTACATCAACAACCCTTCTCCTGAAATCTAGTCACTATAACTTGTAATACTATTGTACTCAAGAAATACATCCATTTGAATTTTAATGAATTCACTATCACCATTTCCTCTGGCAGACATTTCCGTAGTCTTACTGCTCTTACAGTAAAGAATTCTCTTCTGTGCTGTATGTGCCCTTTTTACAGTTCTGGGTATAAACATCATGAGACAGATATCTGTATTCACCTTTGATACTTTTATACATAGTTATTAGGACACCGCCACTCCACCATCTTTTTCAAAACGAAATAACCTGTACATGCGTGGTCTGACTTCAAAAGCGGTAGAACTATATTTTTGTCATGTGAATCTATGCTCCTTTTGATGGACCCAGACGTGGGTGGTGCAGCTTCTGGAAACAAAAACTGACTATTGTCTAATTCAAGCAAACTCTTGTAACCCCATTCAAAACTGAAAAATGTATATGTGACTATAAATAACCCTAGCATCTAACCCTTATGTGGCTATAATTAACCCTAGCAACCTCCACCATATTACAGTATACTTCTTACTGCTTCAGAAGGTCGATGTTAAGTAAGGTCCCTCACATTAAAAAGCTAATTTTAACCAACTGTGTGCTATGATATTCTTCCACACACGTTTAGCACTATAAATTTGTAAATAAGTAAATGTTCAAGTAATTTTTCAACAGGATTCCAGCCTAGTTTAAGGATCTGGCTAAAAATGCCAGGTTGGAACTCTTCCAAATCTTTGTTATATGCCATCAGCCTCAAGTGTGTAGATTTATTTTACATGCTTAGCATAAATAAATGTCTTAAGATCTGGAGCATTTTTACAAAATAAATGTTTTTTTGTAATTCTGTATGATAAGTAACCTGGAATCAAAGCATTCATTACAATAAAAAGGAGAGGTCTGTGAATTTCTGTTGCCTTCCAGTGTCACGGGAAACAGTGACAGGCAGCTGAAAAATCGTACTATGTTTCCTGAAAGAGTAGGCACCTAAGGATACGTAAATCATTATTATTATTATATCCAAATCATGGAAAAATATTTGAGCCCTATTATAAGACCTGTGTGATCAGAGAAAGTCATGAACTAAATAGTCTGGAATTGTAGCTTTAAAAGGAAGTGACATGAGGTGGAGAGACACGTCAGATGAGGACCATTCTTGCTTTTTTTTTCTAATACCACCCCATGGGCGGGCTCTGGCTTTCTTCCCTGGCTTGCCTTATATGCAAGAGACCATTGGAAAGTAGTTGTAGTAAGTGGGGTCTCTTGCTGCCCCTTGTTCTTCCTTCAGTGCTCATGTCCAGCTGTGGAATACTCGAGGTACGTGCTCCATTCTGTAGATCTCCTCTGGACCTCTCACTGCTCACAGGCTGGAGCTGCTATTTCTCATCTGTTGACTGATCAGTTTAAGAAGGCTACTGGCTGAGCTGGGAGGCACATCTAATTACACATCACCCTGTCAGACATTGTATGCTGTGAGGAGACAGGCGTCCTCTCAATGGGTGTGATTGTGAAATACAAGAGGGGGGGGGATTACTTCTGTGCACACCCTTCCCTCAGCTTCTACTCCAGATACTTTAAATGAACGGTGGGGAAGTTCCAGTCTTCTGCTTGACATGTAGCTTGGGTGTGTATCTCAGGCCAGCTAGTCCTTGTGAGGCTGTGTCTGAGGAGGTGCCATGCATCTGTCTTCATTTGTTCAGCAAGTTGATCAGTGTTTAGCAGCCCTTGTTGTAATGCTCTCCAGCAAGGAGGTCGTCTTTGTGGCAAGCAGCATCATCCATCCTTTCCCATCATCACCATAGTAACCAGGGAAAATGTCATGGTATCTAGCCCTAGAATTTCATGTAATAGGGAGGGACAACATGGAGGAGAGGGGTCCAGGAGGACGCAGCATACTGTTGCTCTTGTGTGCCTGTGTTATTCAGTAGGGAGGTACAGCTGCTGTTATATTTCCAATGCCTCTGGTGTGTCATGTCATACATGGCAGGCTACTGTTCACATGCATTATGTCTGTCTGCTTTGTGGGAAGGTAGTGGGGAAGGGTGAAAAATACAAAGGCTCCACTGTCAAATACAAGTGCAGGGTGTGCTATGTGAAGCACGCTTGATAGCTTGTTAACAGTCATGTGTAATAACAAGGATTTAAAACCTTGGACGTGGGTATTTGATAATGCCTCCTGAACGCACTTAGATTGCACTTAGTGTCTAAAGCTCCCTCTACTGTCAGTCCTCCTCAGCCATGGACTACACAGAGGAGCATCAGTAATATACTTTGTTGTATGTTGTGTATCTGTCAATAGACAATATCTGTGTTTATTCAAGTGCAACAGATTTTTTGCAGAAATTTCTGTGATTGTCTCCATCATCTGAGTGGGTCTTGCAGAAATCCATATGTGTGCGGCAGAAACAACACCATTCCAATATATGCAGAAAATTCTGTCACAATAAAATCATTACTAATACGGCAGCACTAAGTCTTAGAATATTTCAGCTCCTTCTCTGCTCTTCAAGCTGTCAGCTGTCACCCTCCCCCAGCAGGGCTAACTATATACAAGGGTCTTGGAGATGTGATCATTCACTTGAGATGCAGACAAATTCCTGATGCTGGAGCTGAGATACAAAGGTAAAAGCAATGTCTACACATCTGAAAACAGCATCTACTGCCCAGATACTAACTTCAGAGAACAGATAGCAGATTTATCACGTGAATTTGTTTTGGCAAGCTTCAGCCTTAAATACAAGATCCTGACAACCTGACCGCCCTTCATTAAAGGGGTATTCCCATCTGACAAATGTAGTTTGTATAATTAGATATAGCCATACCAATATTATTACTAATAGAATGTATTTATATAAAATGTATCGTTTAGAAGATTTTCCTATTTGTATAGGCATTGTCCCACACACATCAGTCAGGCTGTTGCCCCTAGTTATGGCCACCACAGCCATGTATTAGTGGTGGTCAGCTTGCTCCTTTTCAAACCCGCTCTGAGGTAACTGCTGTATTGTGTACGCACATTGCATGAGCATGCGGAAACACACGCTACCAGTCCAAAACGCAATGGTCAGGATCCGTCCAAAATGCAGACTTTATAAACGGATCTTGCTCCATAGAGATGAATTGATCTTGGAAAAGGATCCGTTACTCTGCGTTTTGTAAGCACAGACAAAAATGCTACAACCCTAAGATGTGTCTCCGCATGCTCATGTAATATGTGTTCACAATACAGCAGTTACCTCAGAGAGGGTTTGAACAAGAGCAAGCCGGCCACCACTACTACATGGCCGCGGTGGCCGTAACTAGGGGCAACGGCCTGACTGATGTGTGTGGTACAATGGATATACAAATCAGCAAATCTTCTAAACGGTACATTTTATATAAATACATTCTATTAGTAATATTATTGGTATGGCTATATCTAGCTATACAAACTGCATTTGTGAGATGGGAATACCCCTTTAAGGGCCTGTCTGCAGCCCCTGCACAGCGTCTGCAGCGTATGTTTACTGTATGTGCAAAGAAAGCACGGTGAATACAATAAATTGACCCTCCATTATAGCAATGGGCACAAAAAGACATATCAACCAGAGCATTTTTTTTGTTGTATTTCAAGGAATAACGCAGAAAACTGCACTATTCTATACAGTAGGTTTGTCACAATACCAACATTTTGATTTAATTTCAATACCATAAAAAAGTATTGTGATACTCGATACCATTCACTACCATGCAAAAAATAAAACACCCAAAAAGCTGCGTACATTTCACATTTTTATGGAACATCCAGCCCATAACAGAACAGTCCTATTGCATGTTTTTTATATTTTTTCTGCTCCAAAATTCACTGCATGGGAGATTTTTTAAATATTTTAATAGTTTGGGAGTGATGATACGTAATATGTAGAGATGAGCGAACATGCTCGTCTGAGCTTGGTGCTCGTTCGAGCATTAGTGTATTCGCATATGCTCACTACTCGGACGAGCATATCGCGATCCTCGAGGAAATGGCATCTTCCTCTTCCTGCATGTTAGCCGCCTTTTTTCAGCCAATCAACATGCAGGAGAGTCTTTGGTACCTCCTAGCATCACGTGGGGCCCCTACAAGTCGATAGCAGGGATTGGCTGGCCAGATCAGATGACCTGGGAATATAAGAATCTGGTCCTGTGCTGCAATTGGGACTTGTAGTGCAGCTACCGCCATCTTGGCTGCACACTGTTAGGGCGTGAAATTAGAATGTGGTTAGGCAGGAATCATCCACAAAGAACCCAACAACCCTTCTAAGGGCTACAACGACTTTTTTTTTTGGCCTCCTCTCGGCTGCTGGCTGGGACTTGTAGTCCACCATCTTGGCTGCACACTGTGCAAAGCGACTGGTGGCAGAAAGGGGACAGCACATGGTCCACACAGACCCCAACGAAATTGCCCTAAAGTCCTCTCAGTACTCATTTTTGCTGCTGCTGTACCATGGCTTTCTGGGATCTGTAGTGCAGCCTAGGGAATACGTTTTGTCACTCAGTTATATAAACTACAGTCCAGTGAACAATTGTGAGGTGTGCGGTACACTAGCCACAGTCTAGAGAATAATTTTTTTCACTCAATTACAAAAACTACAGTCCAGTGAACAATTGTGAGGTGTGCGATACACTAGACGCAGTCTAGAGAATATTTTTTTTTCACTCAATTACATAAACTACAGTCCAGTGAACAATTGTGAGGTGTGCGGTACACTAGCCACAGTCTAGAGAATAATTTTTTTCACTCAATTACAAAAACTACAGTCCAGTGAACAATTGTGAGGTGTGTGGTACACTAGCCGCAGTCTAGAGAATACGTTTTTATTCTCAGTTACATATATATTACAGTCCAGTGAACAATTGTGAGGTGTGCGATACACTAGCCACAGTTTAGAGAATACGTTTTTATTCTCAGTTATATAAACTACAGTCCAGTGAACAATTGTGAGGTGTGCGGTACACTAGCCGCAGTCTAGAGAATAAGTTTTTATTCTCAGTTATATAAACTACAGTCCAGTGAACAATTGTGAGGTGTGCGATACACTAGCCGCAGTCTAGAGAATACGTTTTTATTCTCAGTTATATAAACTACATTCCAGTGAACAATTGTGAGGTGTGCAGTACACTAGCCGCAGTCTAGAGAATAATTTTTTTCACTCAATTACATAAACTATAGTCCAGTGAACAATTGTGAGGTGTGCGGTACACTAGCCACAGTCTAGAGAATACGTTTTTATTCTCAGTTATATAAACTACATTCCAGTGAACAATTTTGAGGTGTGCAATACACTAGCCGCAGTCTAGAGAATATGTTTTTATTCTCAGTTATATAAACTACAGTCCAGTGAACAATTGTGAGGTGTGCGGTACACTAGCCGCAGTCTAGAGAATACGTTTTTATTCTCAGTTATATAAACTACAGTCCAGTGAACAATTGTGAGGTGTGCGGTACACTAGCCGCAGTCTAGAGAATACGTTTTTATTCTCAGTTATATAAACTACAGTCCAGTGAACAATTCTCTAGTGTGCTGTACAGCAGCGTCAGTCTATAAAATACGTATTTTCTTTCAGTTATATGTATTACAGTCCAGTGAAAAATGGAGTGCTTTGCGGTAAAATAGCCGCCATATAAAGACTACGTTTTTTTCTCAGTTATATGTACTACAGTCCAGTGAACAATTCTCTAGTGTGCTGCACAACAGCGTCAGTCTAGAAAATACATATTTTCTCTCACTTATATGTACTACAGTCCTTTGAAAAATGTAGTGGTTTGCGGTAAAATAGCCGCAGTCTAAAAATTCCTTTTTTTCTCTCAGTTATATATACTACAGTGCAGTGAACAATTCTGTCGTGTGCGGTATAGTAGCCGCACTCTAGTGTTGACACCAACAAGTGACCAAGTTAGTTGAGGTAGCAGGTGAAGCAAATAAAATTTTACACTGACACAGCATGGCAGTGACACCAATGCCTTGGTCAGACTGAGATTGCAGTCAAATGGCTGTAGGTGAGCCTCCCGAAAATTTGTTTTGAAGTGTCTGTAGTTGACGCTACTAAAAAATTTATTGAAGAGAGGGCCTGTAGGTGGCCCTCCGTAAACATTGTTTTTATAGAGTGCCAGTTGGCCATCAGAAACATTGCCTGTTGGCTCAGCGTTTGTGTTCGAAGAGGAGGAGGAGGAGGAGGAGAGGATACATAAAGAATCTTCATGTTGAGCTGCTTTCCCCCGCTGGAGATTTGCATTCCGGTGAAATCCAGGCTTTTTTCATTTCAATAATAGTCAGCCTGTCAGTTGACAGGCGTGTACGCTTATCAGTGATGATGCCACCAGCTGCACTGAAGACCTGCTCTGACAACACACTAGTGGTAGGGCAGGCCAGCACCTCCAAGGCGTACAGCGCCAGTTCGGGCAATGTGTCCAGCTGTGCAACCCAGTAGTTGTATGGAGCAGAGTGATCACGCAGGATGTTGGTATGGTCACCTAGGTACTCCCTCTTTCTGAACAGCTCCCCCCCTACTGGGGGACGGGTGACGTAGTGTTGCTGGGGTGCCATAAAACTTGCAAAGTCCTTGGAGAGTGTTCCCCTTCCAGTGCTTGACAAGCTGCCTGCTCCCCTCCTCTCCCCTGCAAGTTGGCCAACAGAACTACGTCCTCTGCCGCTAGCGGTGTCAGATGGGAAGGATAGTTTCAGCTTGTGCACTAGGGACTGTTGATATTGATTCACTCTCATACTCCTTTCCTCTACAGGAATGAGAGTGGAAAAGTTCTGCTTGTACCTGGGGTCCAGTAGGGTGAACACCCAGTAATCAGTGTTGTCAAAAATGCTTCTAACGCGAGGGTCACGGGAAAGGCAGCCTAACATAAAGTCAGCCATGTGTGCGAGAGTCCCAACACGCAATAATGTCCTCAATAGGCTGACTCTCCATTTCCTCTTCCTCCTCCAACTCCTCCTCTTCAGCCCATACACGCTCAACAGAGAGGAATGAGCATAGGTACCCTCTTCAGTCTCGCCAACAGTCTCCTTCTCTTCCTCCTCATCCTCCTCCTCCAATACGTGCTGAGAAACAGACCTGAGGGTGGTCTGGCTATCAAGCAACGTATCTTCTGCCCCCATCTCCTTTGACAAGAGCAAAGCCTCTGACTTCATGCTGAGCAGTGTTGCTTAACACCTGACAGATATCAGACATCCACTCCTCATTGTACACTTGAAGAAGCTGACTAACGTGACTACCAGTTCTTGTGGAAGTTGTCATCTGGCAGTCTAGAATTGCTCTTCGCTGCTGGTAAACCCTGGCTAACGTGTAATGTGGAATTCCATTGTGTGGGCACGTCGCACAACAGTCAGTGAGCTGTCAGTCGTAAGCGCCGTTGCACTGCCCTGAGAGTAGCAGCATCTGTGGTTGACTTGCGGAAACGCGCACAGATGCGTCGCACCTTGGTGAGCAAATCAGACAAATTGGGGTAGGTCTTGAGGAACCGCTGAACCACAAGATTGAACACGTGGACCAGGCAGGTTTTATATGCAGTGTTTATATGGGTTGTTGTTACTTTGGGAAATAGTATTGGTGTATAATGGCACATGTGTGAGCCTGCCGAGTTGCAGAGCCGCCACCAGGTTACGCCCGTTGTCACACACAACCATGCCTGGTTTGAGTTTCAGCGGCACTAGCCAAAGATCGGTCTGTGCCGTGATGCCCTGTAACAGCTCTTGGGCGGTGTGCCTCTTGTCACCTAAGCTCAGCAGTTTCAGCACCGCCTGTTGGCGCTTACCCACGGCAGTGCTGCTGCGCCTAGAGCTACCGACTGAAGGCGCCGTGCTCACAGATTGTATTTGAGAGTAGGAGGAGGAGGGGTTGGAGGAAGAGGCATAATAAGTCTGAGAAACCATGACCGAGGTAGGCCCCGCAATCCTTGGTGTGGGCATTACATGAGCGGCCCCAGGGTCAGACTCGATCCCAGCCTCCACCAAGTTAACCCAATGTGCCGTCAGGGAGATAGTGTCCCTGCCTGCCAGCACTTGTCCACGTGTCAGTGGTTAGGTGGACCTTCTCAGTAACCGCGTTGGGCAGGGCACGGATGATGTTCTCTGACACGTGCTGGTGTAGGGCTGGGACGGCACATCAGGAAAAATAGTGGGGGACCAAGTACCGAGGGACAGCCACCACCATCAGGTTGCGGAAAGCCTCAGTCTCTACCAGTCTATATCGCAGCATCTCCAGGCTCAGCAGTTTTAAAATGTGGATGTTTAGGGCTTGTGCATGTGGGTGAGTTTAATTGTATTTGCGCTTGCGCTCCAATGTCTGATGCAAAGACAGCTGAAGGCTGCGCTGGGACACATTGGTGTATGGTGTGGAGGATCGTGGAGGTGAAGGGGTGGTTGTAGGGCGGGAGGCGCTCGTGCTGGGGTCCTGGGCGGGGGTTGACTCGCTGAGCCAGCATGTGACAAAGAGGTAGGAGCAGTGGTGTGATACACAGGAGGTGAACGGCCTTGGTTCCACTGAGTCGTGTGTTTAGCACTCATATGCCTGTGCATGCTAGTAGTGGTTAGGCTGGTAGTGGTGGCTTCCCTGCTGATCCTAGTGTGGCACAGGTTTCACACCACAGTCCGTCGGTCATCCTCACATTCTTTAAAAAACCTCCAGACTTGCGAACATCTAGGCCTCGGCATGGGAGCTTCACTACGTGAAACAGTTGCTGATCTACTTGCTCTGGCCCTGCTTCTCCCTCTGGCCACCCCACTGCCTCTTCCAACCTGTTCTGGTGCTGCACTTTCCTCCCCCTCAGAAGCACTGTCTTGACTAGGCTTACCAACCCAGCTCGGGTCAGTCACCTCATCATCCACTTGCTCTTCCTCCGATTCCTCACTCTGCTCCCCCCTTGGACTTACTGCCCTGACAACAACGTCAATGTCTGACAACCGTGTCTCATCATCATCCGACACCTCTTGACGCACTACTTGCACTAAGTCCACACTCTCATCACCCACAGACTGCGAAAGTTCTAAATTTTGGGCATCGGGACAGATCAACTGCTCAGGTTGCTGTTGAGCAGTGGTTTGTGTCTTTGGGTAGGGTCCTGAAAAGACTTCCTGTGAGTATGCCGGATCTGAATCCATATTTTCCATGGGAGGGGTGTTGAGGGGTTAATAGTGAGCAAGTCTGTCTATCTGTATGTATGTATCTTTCTCTCTCTTTTTCCACATGCTGGCCAGCAAACCTTTGTCTCTGCCCACTATCATTTCCACAGACAAACTAGCTCAGTATTCCCCACCACCAAACACAGTATTACCAAGTACTTACCTGCAGGAGACTAAACCTGAGGAGAGGGTGTGCTGGTTTATATAGGGTGCTGCTAATTATTGCCAGGTGAGGCAAAGCTGCAGCCAAACCTAGTGGGTTTATGTTCTTATGTTATGTTTGGTATAATTTGGTAAAATGTATATAGATTGTAAGCTCCTTTTTTATTTTAAAAGGAGACAGCTAGAATGCTTTGTGTTTTATGTAGTTTAACGTATGATTTATGTGCAATATTTCTGTTTTAAACCAAATGCATGTTCCTTTAAGACTGATGGATTCTGCGAACTGGTAAATTGTATATAAGTGCACTTGTATGTAGGTGGAGGGATCTTCAGTTCAGACTGGATGAGCTGAGAGCTGGGGTGCTACTTGATCCTAAGGTAGCTGCAACTTAACCCCTTATTCTCCTGAACTTTGTTTTTGTTAATTTGTTTTGTTTTTGCTAAAAAATAAACCTGAGCTTATTTTGCCAAGACCGGAGTGAGGACTGTTTCTAACGGCAACGACTCCCACACCCCAACAAGGAGCAGGCTGGGGGGGGGGGAAGGAGGTTGAGCTGGAGGAGCCAGAGGTCTACTCCCTTGGCTAAAGTGGGTGGACTGTGTGAAAGACTGGGTGGTGGAAAATTACTTGGACACATTATCCGCTATCCATGTCATCACCTGTTCGCACTGTTGTGGTTTCAATAGTGGTGTACCACGTGACCTTGTAAGTTGCGAGATGAAGCTAGGGAGCGAAACTCTGCGGCGTTCCACTGCTCCCTCATCAGTAGGTACTGTATCACCCTGCCCAGGACCACGGCCTCTGCCCCCCTACATCACTTGGACGCCTACGTCCTCGACCCTTAGCCCTTGGGTTCAACATTTTGTGTAATCACTAAACTGTCGAATTAATATCTGAGGCCACAAACGTATTCTCTAGACTGCGGATAGTGTACCACACACCACAGAATTTTTCACTGGACTGTATTAAATGTACAGTCATGGCCAAAAGTTTTGAGAATGACACAAATATTATATTTTCACATGATCTGCTGCCCTCTGGTTTTTAGGTGTGTTTGTCAGATGTTTTTATCACATACAGAAATATAATTGCAATCATATTATGAGTAACAAAAGCTTATATTGACAGTTAGAATGAGTTAATGCAGCAAGTCAATATTTGCAGTGTTCACCCTTCTTCTTCAGGACCTCTGCAATTCTCTCTGGCATGCTCTCAATCAACTTCTGGACCAAATCCTGACTGATAGCAGTCCATTCTTGCACAATCAATGCTTGCATTTTGTCAGAATTTGTAGGTTTTTGTTTGTCCACCAGTCTCTTGATGATTGACCACAAGTTCTCAATGGGATTAAGATCTGGGGAGTTTCCAGGCCATGGACCCAAAATCTCTATGTTTTGTTCCCTGAGCCATTTAGTTATCACCTTTGCTTTATGGCAAGGTGCTCCATCATGCTGGAAAAGGCATTGTTGATCGCCAAACTGCTCTTGGACGGTTGGGAGAAGTTGCTCTCGGAGGACATTCTGGTACCATTCTTTATTCATGGCTGTGTTTTTAGGCAAGACTGTGAGAGAGCCGATTCCCTTGGCTGAGATGCAACCCCACACATGAATGGTTTCAGGATGCTTTACAGTTGGCATGAGACAAGACTGGTGGTAGCGCTCACCTCGTCTTCTCCGAATAAGCTGTTTTCCAGATGTCCCAAACAATCGAAAAGAGGATTCATCAGAGAAAATGACTTTAGCCCAGTCCTCAGCAGTCCACTCCCTGTACCTTTTGCAGAATATCAGTCTGTCCCTGATGTTTTTTTCTGGAGAGAAGTAGCTTCTTTGCTGCCCTCCTTGAGACCAGGCCTTGCTCCAAGAGTCTCCGCCTCACAGTGCGTGCAGATGCACTCACACCTGCCTGCTGCCATTCCTGAGCAAGCTCTGCACTGCTGGTAGCCCGATCCCGCAGCTGAAACACTGAGAGACGGTCCTGGCGCTTGCTGGTCTTTCTTGGGCGCCCTGGAGCCCTTTTGGCAACAATGGAACCTCTCTCCTTGAAGTTCTTGATGATGCGATAGATTGTTGACTGAGGTGCAATCTTTCTAGCTGCGATACTCTTCCCTGCTAGGCCATTTTTGTGCAGTGCAATGATGACTGTACGTGTTTCTTTAGAGATAACCATGGTTAACAGAAGAGAAAAAATGATGCCAAGCACCAGCCTCCTTTTAAAGTGTCCAGTGGTGTCATTCTTACTTAATCATGACAGATTGATCTCCAGCCCTGTCCTCATCAACACCCACACCTGTGTTAATGGAGCAATCACTGAAACGATGTTAGCTGGTCCTTTTAAGGCAGGGCTGCAATGATGTTGAAATGTGTTTTGGGGGATAAAGTTCATTTTCTAGGCAAATATTGACTTTGCAAGTAATTGCTGTTAAGCTGATCACTCTTTATAACATTCTGGAGTATATGCAAATTGCCATTATAAAGACTGAAGCAGTAGACTTTGTAAAAAATTAATATTTGTATCATTCTCAAAACTTTTGGCCATGACTGTATCTGAGAGAAAAAACGTATTCTCTAGACTGCCGCTAGTATAAGGCACACCACACAATTTTTCACTGCACTGTAGGATATATGAATGAGAGAAAAAAATGTATATTTTCTAGACTCCGGCTAGTGTGCAGCACACGACAGAATTTTGCACTGCACTGTATAATGTATAACTGAGATGAAAAACGTATATTTTCTACACTCCGGCTAGTGTGCAGCACACAACAGAATTTTTCACTGGACTGTAGTATAAATAACTGAGAGAAAAAACGTAGTCTTTAGACGGCGGCTATTGTGCCGCAAATCACTCAATTTTTCACTGCGCTGTAGGATATCTAATTGAGAGAAAAACATATACCCTAGACTGACGCTACTGTACAGCACACAACATAATTGTTCACTGGACTGTAGTATATATAACTGAGAGAAAAAACATATTACGAAGACTGCACTACAGATCCCAGCAAGCCAAGGTACAGCAGCAGCAAAAATGAGTACTGAGAGGACTTTGGGCAATTTATTTTGGGTCTGTGTGGACCACGAGCTGTCCCTTCTGCCACCAGTCGCTGTGCACAGCGTGCAGCCCAGATGGCTGTAGCTGTTCTCCCAGCCAGCAGCCGAGAGGAGGCCAAAAAAAAAAAAAAGGTCGTTGTAGCCCTTAGAAGGACCGTTGGGTTCTTTGTGGTTGATTCCTGCCTAACCAAAATCTAAATTGAGGCCCTAACAGTGTGCAGCCAAGATGGCGGTCGCTGCACTACAAGTCCCAGCCAGCAGCCAGGAGGAGGCCAAAAAAAAATGTCATTGTAGCCCTTAGAAGGAGCGTTGGGTTATTTGTGGATGATTCCTGCCTAACCACATTCTAATTTCACGCCCTAACAGTGTGCAGCCAAGATGGCGGTAGCTGCACTACAAGTCCCAGCCAGCAGGAGACAAAAAAAAAAAAAAAAAAGGTGCTTGTAGCCCTTAGAAGGGTTGTTGGGTTGTTTGTGGGTGATTCCTGCCTAACCAACATCTAAATTCAGGCCCTAACACTCTCCCTGACAGACAGCAGCTCTATCCCTAATCTCATGCAGCCAGGGGTGGATTAAGGATCCCATGGGCTCTGGGCAGTTTATAATGCATGGGCCCCTGCCCCGCCCCCCACACGCTCCACCCCTGCCCCACCCCCATAGCCTTAAGGCTATCTTTACAAACAAGCAGGATAGGGTTAATATGGTTACCCAGCAAGGCCTTATGCTGTGTTTTTACCATATTGAGGCAGCAAAAGGCCTTGGTGAGTAACCTTTTTAACCCTATGCTGCTTGTATTTAAAGATAGCCCTTAGGCTATATTAGTTATTGATGCAGCATAGGGTTAAATAGGTTACCCAGCAAGGCCTTATGCTGCCTCAATATGGTAAAAACACAGCATAAGGCCTTGCTGGAAACATATAACCATATGCTGCTTAAATGATGCATGCAGAACTTTTCTGTCCGGTCTTTTTAACAGAATCTGTGACCCAAACGCAAGTGTGAATGGATAGTATTAGACTTATAGCATCAGATGTCTGTTTAACACACAAATACAGAGAAAGAACCAAGATCACTACATACACACAGCACCAAACCAAATCCATAAGTCAAATACATCACCAGAACCAAGTTCTCTACATAAATACATCACCAGAACCAAGTTCTCTACATAATTACAGCACCAGAACCAAGTTTTCTACATAATTACAGCACCAGAACCAAGTTCTCTACAAAAATACAGCACCAGAACCAAGTTCTCTACAAAAATACAGCACCAGAACCAAGTTCTCTACATAAATACATCACCAGAACCAAGTTCTCTACATAAATACATCACCAGAACCAAGTTCTCTACATAATTACAGCACCAGAACCAAGTTTTCTACATAATTACAGCACCAGAACCAAGTTCTCTACATAAATATACTATATATATATATATATATATATATATATATATATATATATATATATATATATATATATATATACTATATATCTGTACACACTGCATCTATTATACCTTGTACCTCACATATCAGTACACTGCTGTATATACTATATATCTGTACAGACTGCATCTATTATACCTTGTACCTCACATATCAGTACACTGCTGTATATACTATATATCTATACACACTGCATCTAAATCATATACTATATCTGTACACACTGCAATCTATTATACCTTGTACCTCACATATCAGTACACTGCTGTATATACTATATATCTGTACAGACTGCATCTATTATACCTTGTACCTCACATATCAGTACACTGCTGTATATACTATATATCTATACACACTGCATCTACTATACTTTTATAATACATGAGGTATATACAGATATATAGTATATACAGCAGTGTACTGATATGTGAGGTATGAGGTATAATGTAGTGTGTACAGATATATAGTATATACAGCAGTGTACTGATATGTCTGATACGGTGTGTATTAGATGTAGTGTGTACTGATGTGTGAGGTATAATAGATGCAGTGTGTACAGATATATAGTATATACAGCAGTGTACTGACATGGGAGGTGTGATGTATAAATTACACCTCGTATCTCACATGAGTACACTGCTTTGTATACTATATACCTGTACACACTGCATGTGTTATACCTCGTACCTCACATGAGTACACTGCTGCATACCATATATCTGTACACAATGACAGGTATAAGGTATAAATGACAGCTTTTACCTCACATATCAGAACACTGCTGTATATACTATATATGTTTACCCACTGCATCTATTATACCTTGTACCTGACGTATCAGTACTCTGTATGTATACTATGTGTCAGGTGTGAGGTATAAAAGATGCAGTGTGTACAGATATATGTGGGCGGTCATATATTATGGTTACTGTGAAGTACGTGAGGTATTGGGAGTTGGTTCCAGTCAGTTTTAGGGATAGGATTAGCATTAGTGTTAGTATATTAGGGCCAGTATTGGTGTTAGGGGCCAGTATTAGCATAAAGCTACATTTAGACGACCGAAAGTGTTTAGCAGTCCACAAATTGTGGATCTGCAAAACACATTTTGCAGAACGCACAGTGCCAGCCCTATATAGAAATGCCTATTTTTGCAGACAAGAATACGACATATGCTTTATATTTTTTGTGGGGCCACGGAACGGAACTACGGATGTGGACAGTACATGGTGTGTGTATCTGCATCTTTTGCGGCCCTTTGAATTGAATGGGTCTGCACTCATTCCGCAAAATTGTGGAACGGATACAGACCCGAAATATGGTCGTCTGAATGCACCCTTAGGGCCAGTATTGGGGTTAGAGGCAACATTAAGGTACATTCATATGATCATATTTCCATTAACTTCAATGGGGCTGCAAATCCGTAGTTCCGCTCCACAGCCCTGCAAAAAAGATAGAGCATACCCTATTCTTGACCGCAATTGCAGACAAGAACAGGCATTTTTATCTTAGGGCTGGGCGTGTGCGTTTCACAAAATGTGGAATGCACACGGCCAGTATCTGTGTTTTGTGGAGCCGCAATTGTGGATCGCAAAACAAATATGGTCATGTAAATGAGAAAGTATTATGGGTCAGTACAGTACATTAGGGTTAGCGGTCAATATTAGGGTTAGGGACAGTATTAGAGTTCAGTATTAGGGTTAGGGGGTCCAGGGTTAGAGGTCAGTACCAGGGTAGGGGTCAGTACTAGGGTTAGGAATAGGACAGGGCCAGTATAAGGGGGGGTGAGACAGGGCCAGTATTTGGGGGGTAAGACAGGGCCAGTATTTGGGGTCGATACTAGGGGTTCAGGGGCCAATATCAGGGTTAGGGGTCCAAGGTTAGAGGTCAGTAACAGTAGGGGTCAGGGGCCAGTACTAGGGTTAGGGGTCAGACAGGGCCAGTATTAGGGAGTCAGATTATACTGTATACTATACAGCATGGTGTACGGATTATACTGTATACTATACAGCATGGTGTACGGATTATACTGTACATTGTATAGCATGGTGTATGGATTATACTGTATATTATACAGCATGGTGTACGGATTATACTGTATATTATACAGCATGGTGTACAGATTATACTATACAGCATGGTGTACGGATTATACTGTATACTATACAGCATGGTGTACGGATTATACTGTATACTATACAGCATGGTGTACGGATTATACTGTATATTATATAGCATGGTGTACGGATTATACTGTACATTGTATAGCATGGTGTATGGATTATACTGTATATTATACAGCATGGTGTACGGATTATACTATACAGCATGGTGTACGGATTATACTGTTTACTATACAGCATGGTGTACGGATTATACTGTACATTGTATAGCATGGTGTATGGATTATACTGTATATTATACAGCATGGTGTACGGATTATACTGTATACTATATTATACAGCATGGTGTACGGATTATACTGTACATTGTATAGCATGGTACAGGGATTATAATATATACTGTACAACAAATGCATGGCTGTTACACCATGCCGGACAATATAACCCCTGCGCCACACTGTACAATATACAGTATGTACAGTGTATGCATATACCCACACACATACATGCATATACCCACACACACATACATACATACAACACATAAATACTTACTGTTACTTGGCGCTTGTCCTGACGCCACTCTGGAGGGGGCTGGTCCTTGGTCTTCTTCTTTCCCCTCTTGCCGCGCTGCACAGGTCCTTTCCTGTCCAGGACCAGCAGCGCAGCATGAGGGAGGAGGCGGGGCCAGCTGGGACTGCACAGGAGCGCTCTCAGTACATTAGGGGGGCACAGAGGCCCAGAGCGCAGGGACGCATCTGAATGAGGCAGAGTAGGGGGCGGGGCCTCCCGTGCGCTCCGGGCCCCCCAGTGCCGCGGGTCCTAATGTGATTATAATGGGGGCAATCCGGGCCTGTGCCCCCCCAGGAGGCTGGGCCCCGGGCGGTTGCCCAGATTGCCCTCATTATAATCCGCCTATGCATGCAGCAGCCAGGAGGAGACCAAAAAAAAAGGTGCTTGTAGCCCTTAGAAGGGCTGTTGGGTTCTTTGTGGGTGATTCCTGCCTAACCAACATCTAAATTCAGGCCCTAACACTCTCCCTGACAGACAGCAGCTCTATCCCTAATCTCATGCAGGCGGCGTCTGACGTTCACCGCCATTCCGTGTCATGGTAAAATTTTAAGTGCTTCACCTGCTACCTCAGTCTCACTTGGTCACTCTGGGTTCACCGCCATGCTGTGTCAGGGTAAATTTTTGGATTGTTCACCTGCTACCTCAATCTAACTTGGTCACTTGTTGGTGTCACCACCACGCTGTGTCATGCTTATGCCTGCATCGTGGGGCAGGGGATAGGACAGCAGTGCCAGCATGGGCAGTGGTGTCACCCACAGGCGGCGATGGACCTTCGTTGCACCTAGTTGGGTGCTTTCCTAACATATGCCAGCGCATGTGCCTTGCCCATCTTGGTCTGGGTCAGCACAATTGTCTTGAGGGTCACCCCAAGGCTGTTGGCCAGAATGTGGGGTAATGGTACGATTAGGCAGCCTCAGAGGCATCCATGCATGCATGCTGCCCCTGCTGTTTCCTGTCCATTTCCGTGGTGTTTCCATCATTTTCTGACGTTTCCAGGTTTTCACCCAGCCTTCCCTAGGCAGAGCCTTGGTCCCCTGCAAAAAATGCTCGAGTCTCCCATTGACTTCAATGGGGTTCGTTATTCGAAACGAGCACCCGAGCATCAGGAAAAATTCGACTCAAATAACGAGCACCCGAGCATTTTAGTGCTCGCTCATCTCTAGTAATATGTTTATTTTTTTATTGTTTATATATTTTATAATTATTTAATATTTTGGTGTGTTTTTTTTAAACTTTTTATTTAATAACTATTCGCCTCTTAGGGGTCTGGAACCCTTGTCCTATTCACCCTAATAGAGATCTGTGAATAGGATTTTACAATGTCCCTGCTGCCCTGGGCTTTGTGCACACAGCAGCAGGTAGCTCTCCATAGCAGCCATGGATGGCTTCAGTAGCTGCCACTGCCACCAATGATTATAATGCTGGGGGGGAGGCCACTGTGCCACCAATGATTATATTACTGGGCTGGAGGGGGGCACAGTGTGCCACTAATATAATAAACCCATTAATACAAATGTAAACGGCAGGTGGCAGCCGTATCACACATCTGGCACCCGACCTGAATGACAGGGTGCAGCAATCCGCCGAACCACGTCAATTAACCACTCAGGGGTTTAATTAATGCGGTTTGCGGGATCGCTGTGCCCTGTCATTGACAGGTGCCAGCTGTGTGATATGGCAGGCACCGGCCGCTTTCATTTGTATTAATGAGTTAATCATATTCATTGGTACCATCTTCTCATTGGTGGCAGTGGTGGCCGTGTCACTGTGGGGAGGGAGGGACTCCCTCCTTCTCCACTGTGCTGGGTGAGGAGAACATGGCAAGCACTGAGAGAGGCAAATCCTGGTATCTGATTGATATTGATCCGGGTATAAAAGTATTGATTGGGTATCAAAGGGTCGATACCTGGTGAAACCCTACTATCCAGTAAAAAACAAATACAACACGGTATACACCTTTAACATGGGTGGCCAGAGATGTCGGATGCCACTTAGTGGCATCCATATAAAGACGCGCATGTCCAAGGTTTCCAGTGGGAAATCCTTCCAATGAAAAGCTCAAACGGACGCCGCAAACTACAGTGTGTAAAGACACACTTAGGGCCCCAGAGCAAAACTTAGTATGGCCCCATGCACCACCAGTATGTGTGTGTCGAACACTCCCAGGCAACTCAGACAGCAAAGCCCTGAACTTCTGATGAATTTACAATCTTTTTAATGACGCAGAAGAAATTTTAAAAAATTGTAATAAAAAGTCACCCTCTGCCTCACCCACGTTACCCACCTGTAAGAAAAAGTGGAACAGGTGCTTCAAAAATATGGCATATTACAAAGCTATCTGCACTTACCATTGTCTGCAATAGTAGCAGAGTTCCACAAATGTTTTCACATTGATAGCAGACGTAGTTCTGCAATGCACCCTTCCTCTTCCCGGGCCACACAGAAGTCACGTGGTCTGTCTCCATTGGAAGTAGGCCACTGTATCCAGTGCTCAGTACCATACCTTCACATTTCAATTCCTATTTTGTGGATATTTTAAAACTCAAAAGAAACCCCTGACCGATCCAGCCAGGAGAATCAACAAAACCTACCACTTTATGGCACATTTAAGATCTAATTCATGGTAAGATCCTGCAAAATAAATGAGCCAGTTAGGAGTAAGCCAGTATGCCCCACTAAACATTGCTATAACGTGACCTCTCCTCAGGCAGAGCGTGCCCCCATAAATTGCATACGCTAATAAAAAACTATGTTGTTCAGTAGAGTCTATGACTGACCTACTGCAGGATTTTGGGAGTTTGCTTGTATTTTTTTTTTAGTTTAATAATTAATTAAGTTACAACTGCATGAGTGAAGCCTCATTCACACGTCCGTGTCTGTGCTCAAATCAGTGAGCAGATGGTCAGTGATGCATTCATGAATGGTCCGTGTGTCCGTTTTTTGCTGTCTGTGTTGCATCGTGTTTCACTGACACTGAACAGCTAAAAAATAATTTTCAAAGCATCTCTTCTTAATGATCTGTGAAACACGGACCCGTAGACTAGAATAGACGTGATGGACAAAATAGAGCATGTATCCATACTAAAAATATGGACTGTGCTAAAACACTGATGTGTGAATACACACATTAAAATGAATGGGGACGTGTGCTGTCCGTGGAGAACACATACAGCACACGTCCGTGAAACACTGACGTCTGAATGAGGCTCAAATGAACACACAGTCCTTGTGCAGTACTGCCTGAAAGACAGCTTGAAAGTAAGCTTGAACAGGAACATGAAAATAATCTGAAACAGGAAGACGTTAACCTTTAGTCAGGGGATCCTTTACAGTGCAAGTAAGTTATATCACATTTATATATATTTCACTATGCCAATGACTAGTTACTTTACTTCTTAGACTTTGAGGTGCTATGCATAAGAGCCAAAATAAAAATTCGACAATCTCATTCAGGCTAAGGGAAAGATAAATTAGGTCATTCTTCTCTTAAAGGAACACTTCCATCAGAAAAGTGTATATTTTTTAAACTCAATATTCATAGAAAACGATTTTTAAGCATTTTTGGTTGTCTTTCATTTTGGCAGTAATATGCCACTAAAAATTAACTATATAATACTGTCCTTCTGTAGAGGTCAACACAGTGAGATACCATTCCTATATGGACAGGGATCTATTAGTAAAATAGTAGATTGTAGTATTTGGATAACAGCATGACAGCTCTTTTATTTTCTTGATAGGCCTAGATAGAGTTGCCCACAGAAGAGCATTGCACTTATCAGTGTAATGTGGAGTGATGCCGCACTAGTTTTTAGGTGCAAAATACTAGTCTAGTCTAGATTATACCACCATAGATGTGGCCTAAAGAAGTCCACTTAGTCTAACGCTGCATTAGACTGGCCAACCGAAGGCCAGTTTACCATTAACAAGCATTTGCAGGAAGTAGAGATAAGCGAATCATCCAAAATTTTCTTCGCCGAATATTCGTCGAAGTTTTCACAAGATTCGAACGAATACGAATTTTTGGGAGGGTTTTCCCAATTTCATCGTGACTGTTAACAGGTTAATCCTATATTATGCACGTAGCATAAGTAAATGATTGTTTAGTCAAATCTGCAGATATCATAGAAATCTGAAACTTTGAATAATTAATAGAAAACAATACTGACAATGTGATATGATAAGAAGTAATCTGGAGTCACCGTAATGTGACACTATCAAACCGGAAAATGGATTTCTAATGATATTAGAGGGCAAAGCTGCCACTCCTCCATAACTAGCTAACTAAGTAAAAAATTAAGATCCACACCCTAAACAAATAACTTATGTATTGCTATGCACACATCTGTATTTTTTTTGCATTTCTGTTCCACAAATTATAGAACATGTCCTACTGTAGTCCGTATTGTGGACAAAAAAAGCCATTTCTATTGTGGGAGTGAGAAAAATCTGAAATGCACACAGAAGGTGTCCATACTTCATACTGAGCAGATTATTCAGATGAGCACTGAAAAACTGTTCCTTGTCCAGCGCAGACGATTGTCCAGGACCATGGAAAAATTGTCTCCGATTATGTCCTGTCTTTCCCATCTACACTTCATAAGTATGTCATTTCATTTTCATATCTGTCATAAAAAAATACATGAATTTCTTTTCCATGTCATCTATCATTCATGTACTGTGTTTTTTTGCGCACCTATGAAAAAGAAAAACAATGCAAATTTCTCAGTGCAGAAACTAGTATAAATGCATTTGCCCATTGACTCTGTGTCAGTTTTTAGTCTTAGTGTTGCCCATTCTACACTGGGAAAGTACATGGATGTGAAAATTGTGTGAATAGACCCCTATTACTGATTTGTCAGATTCTGACAGAATTATGCAGCAGCAAAATCCAAAGATTTGGAAATCACAGTGTAAAAGCAGTGAGCTTGCTGTACACATTGCAGAAATCCACAGCATAAATTGACACCACATGTCCACAGTATTTCCACTACGTGTGGACGTACCATTAGGCCTCTTTCACACGAGCGATCCGGACTCAGTCCGGATGCGCTCAGGGTGCGATTGCGTACGTTCGTTCAGTTTTTTCCGCGTGGGTGCGATGCGTTTGGATGCATTTCGCACGTGCGTGATAAAAAAAACTGAATGTTTACAAACAACATCTCAACCATGCGTTAAAAATGCATTGCACCCGCACTTGTGTGCAGATGCAATGCGATTTTCACGCAACGGCGAACTCAGGCGTGAAAAAAAATCGCCCATGTGAAAAGCCCCATTGAAATGAATGGGTCAGGATTCAGTGCGGGTGCAATGCGTTCGCATCACGCATTGCACCCGCGTGGAAAACTCGCCCTTGTGAAAGGGGCCTTAGGCTCTCCATCAATGCTTATGTGGGAGGTTTTGTTTGGAGCCTCCATCGCCAATTGCATATTTGCCAGAAAAAAACTTTTGGAAAAAAGAGTGCGGTGTTGAGCTGTTTTTTTTCTGGTAAAAAGACAGACCACATCACAAGGCTTCTTTAACCCTTTCCCGACCAGCGCCGTACATGTATGGCGCTGCGGGAAGTAACTTCCCGACCAGCGCCGTAGTACTATGGCGCGCTGATCGGGCGGGTGCAGGAGCTGCGCCCGCCTGATCAGCTGCGGGGGGCCGGCTGTTCCCAGTAGCCGGACCCCTACTGCGTACGCCCGCATTGGTGAAAACACTGATGCGGGCGTATTAACCCTTCATGTGCCGCGGTCAGTGCTGACCGCGGCACATGCGATGCGGGCGGTCGGAAGGGGTGTCCATCGGGTCCCCGCGCTGCTGTGACGGGGGAACCGATGGCTTAGATAGCAGCCGGATGCCTTCCTTAGGCATCCGGCTGCTATCTACGGAAGCCTGTGAGATCCTGCCCCCTGGATCTCACAGGCAGTAAGCTGGAAGTGTATTACTGTGTGTAATACACTTCCAGCCAATGCATTACAATACAGAAGTAAAGGGGATCAGACCCCAAAAGTTAAAAAAAAGGAAAAAAGTGAAAAAATAAAGTTTTTTTTAAAAAAAGTTTCAAGTTCCAAAAAAAAAAAAAAAGCGTCCTTTTCACAAAATAACATTTAAAAAAAATTGTAAAAAATAGTGAAAAAAATAAAAATAGACATATTAGGTATCGCCGCGTCCGTATCGACCGGCTCTATAAAAATATCACATGATCCACCCCGCCAGGTGAACGCAGTAAAAAAAAATAAAAAGTGTGCCAAAACAGCCTTTTTTTGGTCACCCGATCAAAAAGGCGTATTTACCCCAAAATGGTACCAATAAAACCGTCATCTCGTCCCGCAGAAATGTAGACCCTGCCTGAGACAATCACCCAAAAAATAAAAAAAATATGGCTCTCCGAAAATAGCAACACAAAAAAAAAGATTTTATTCTGTTCAAAAATGCATCTAATGTGTAAAACTTTCCAAAAATAAAAACGTTTGACATATTGGGTATCACCGCGTCCGTAACAACCTGCTCTATAAAAATATTACATGAGATGGCCCCCCAGGTGGATGCTGTAAAAAAAAATGTAAAAAAAAAACTATGCCATAACAGCCATTTTTTTTACCTTTCCTCACAAAAAGTGTAATAGCAGGCGATCAAAAAGTCTTATGTACCCCAAAATAGTACCAATGAAAACGTCACCTCATCCCGCAAAAAATGAGCCCCCACATAAGACAATAACTCAAAAAAATAAAAATCAATGGCTCCCGCAAACCAATCCATCAAAATCTGTGCTGCAAAATCCATATGGCGCTCCTTCTGTTCTGAGTCCTGCCATGTGCCCCCACAGCAGTTTACCACCACATATGGGGTGTTGCTGTATTCAGAAGAAAATGGGGAACAAATTATGGGGTGCTTTTCTCCTGTTACCCCTTGTGAAAATGAAAAATGTGGGGCTAAAGCAACATTTTATTGGAAGAAATAAAAACTTTTCATTTTCACAGCCAAGTGTTTCCAAATTCCATAAAACGCTTAGGGGGTCAAAGTGGCCAGTACCCCCCTTAATATATTCTTTGAAGGGTGTAGTTTCCAAAATGGGGTCACTTTTTGAGGGTTTCCACTGTAGGGGTACGTCAGGGTCTCTTAATTACAAAATGGTGCCTAAAAACCATTCTAGCAAAATCTGCCTCCAAAATCCGTATGGCGCTCCTTTCCTTCTGACCACTGCCACAAACCCATAGAGACGTTTACCAGCACATATGGGGAATTTCAGTAAACTGCAGAGTAATGTATATTGAGGTTTAGTTTGCTGTTAACCCTTGCTGTTTTGCAAGAAAAAAAATTATTAACATGAATAATCTACCAAAAAAGTGAAAATTTTGAAATTTCACCTCCATTTTCCATTAATTCTTGTGGAACACCTCAAGGGTTAACAAAGTTTGTAACAGCAGTTTTTTTTTATAATTTGAGGGGTATAGTTTCTAAAATGGTGTCATTTATGGGTGGTTTCCATTACGTAAGCCCCTCAAAATCACTTTATATCTGAATTGGTGCTTAAGAAAATGGTTTGGGAAATTTTGTTGAAAATTTGAAAAATGGCTTCTAAACTTCCCAAAAAGCCTTCTAACGTCCCAAAAAAGTAAAATGACATTTATAAAATGATGCCAACATAAAGACATATGGGGAATGTAAAATAATAACTATTTTTGGAGGTATTACTATATATTTTGAAAGTAGAGAAATTGAAATTTGTACATTTTTCCAAATTTTTGGTAAATTTGGTATTTTTAAAAAATAAAAATGAAATATTTTGCCACAAATTTACTACTGTCGTGAAGCACAGTATGTGACGAGAAAACAATCTCAGAATGGCTTGGATAAGTACAAGCGTTCCAAAGTTATTACCACATAAAGTGACACATTAGATTTGCAAAAAATGGCCAGGTCAGGAAGGTGAAAACAGGGCCCGGGGTTGAAGGGGTTAAGGCCAGACACACACGAGTGAGTACAGTGCAAGAAACTCACAGGGCGTGGCAGTCTGAGCTCCCGTTCTGAACTCTGCTGCTCTGACAGGATTGCACAGCATTAAAATGATTTATAAGGCTGTGTGTACCATCACAACATCCGCCGTACATGTACAGCAGATGTTAGATCTTTTAAGAAGGCGTCTGCTCTGCAGTGAGCGAGCACCATAGCTAGCATGTGTCTGTTTCATACAGCAGACATCCGTGGCTGATGTTCACGACGGCGATAATGCTGATTGTGGACATTTAACCTCTCAGATGCAGTAGTTAAACGTGATCACAGCATCTGAGAAGTCAGAATCCCAGAAGTGCGCGCTTCATGGGCTTGAATACCTCCCCCTGGTGGTGATTGGGGAAGGTGTTCATTCAGAGTAATGTGCCTGAACCTGTATTATGTTTCCAGGCTCATTACTTGTATATTACAATTCAGGCCAGCAGGTGGCAGCAGTAAACTGTAATATAGCTATTTTTGTACAGGATAATGGAAAAAATTCCATTACACTATACAAATTGCAATCTGATAACTGCATGTTATGTTCCAAAAAAGTTTTAAAAAATATTTAAAAAAAAAATATAAAAAATACCTAAAAATTCAAATCATCCACCTTTACCAAAAATAAACAATTAAAAAAATCAAAATCAAGGACATTGCCACATGTGTGGTAAAGTGTACGGTAAAGTCCTGGAAGGGGTGTATATCCCACCCAGGTTCCTCAAGTGGGTGAGGTAAATAAAATCCAGGAAGATGGTATGGCTTCAGCAAGGTAGCTATTGTTGTTAAAGTCCAAGGGCTGGATTTTATTTGGACTGGGAATATAGGTTTGGTAGTGGGACCTCCATAGTCCACCCCCATTCCAGGGCATGTTTTTGCTCTTGCCTGAGGAGATCGCAGGTGAGGCCAGCTGGGATCATTAGGGGGAAATAAAGCACATCCCAGGATGTCAGTCTGGGAGTTATACCTGGAAAGCTGGCCGTCTTGCTGGCTAGTGAAGCCTGATGTGTGAACTGCGCTCAATTAGGTAAGCTAGGAATAACTCTGTTAGTTAGAGCCCAGGCGGGCAGGAGCTTATTTTGTTTGGTTTATAATTTGTGGTGCTGGAACCTCACCTTACCCACTGAGTTATAACTGGGCAAGGAATCACCTGTACTTGCTGAAGTGTGCAAAAATAAAGCACAGTTTTGGACTTTAAACACGTTGTCTGACGAGAGGTCTGTCATCGCCGCCCTGTTGAAGAGAGCGCCCCCTTACACATGCAAAAACATCCATACTATTAAAATATAAAACAATTCAACAAAAGGTGATCAAAAGACATACATACCCAAAATGTTTTATCAAAAACTATAGATCGTCCCACAAAAAATGAGCACCACATGTCCCTGTAGACATAACTATAAAAAAAGTTATGGGGGGTCAAAATATAGAGATGAAAAAAAATTTAATTTTTAAAAAAAATTTTAAAACGCAAGAAAAACTATACATAAGTGGGACCGCTGATATCATACTGACCTGGACAATGAAGAGCATAAGTCTGTTTTACCTCATAGTGAACACCTTAAAAACAAAACCCATAAAGCTGTAGCGGATTTTTTTTTTTTTTTAATTCCACCCCATTTGTAATTTTTTTTCCATCTCCCCTGCAAAAAACAAGCCCTCATACAGCAAATGTATGGCTGCGTCAGGAAGGGTTAACGGAGATTGTAGAAATCCATGTGTTTGCTCACCCATTCAAATGAATGGAACTGATTTCCATTCGCTGAATTTTCTGCCACAAAATCTGCCGCGTGTGAAGGCACCCTAAAGGTGGATTTATACTGTCCGATAATCAGGCAGATTATCAGGAACAAACGTTCCAGCGAGTGCTCGTTCCCGACAATCTGACCATCTAAATGTGCGGCAGAATGATCCTTTCAATTTGGGCAGGCACACCAATGTTCGTTTTTGGGCAGCACGCAGATCATACTGTGTGATCTGACGCACACAAACTATGAATCTGTATGGGAACAAGTGATCAAAATAGAGATCCCTCATTCTCATACTGTGGAGGAGATTGATGCATGTAAATACCACAGTCTCGTTCACTGAATGAAAAAGTCAATTGTTGGGAATAAACGCCGTATTTTGTTTCTGTGTCCGTTTCGTTTTTTTGGCGGACCATATGCGGAACCATTTTAATGGGTCCGCAAAAAAACGGAAGGTACTCCGTGTGCATTCCGTTTCTGTATGTCCGTATTTCCGTTCCGCAAAGAAGATAGAACATGTCCCATTTTTGTCCGCTTTGCTGACAAGGATAGGCATTGTTACAAATGGATCCGCAAAAAAAACGGAAACACGGATGCCATACGAAACGTCATCTGTTTTTTTTGCGGACCGCAAAACACATACGGACGTGTGAATGAAGCTTAACACATAGGGGCAGTGATACTGACCATTTTTGTAATATACTTTAATTATTGAAATCGTACATTTCTATTAGAAAAATAGCTCTAAAGTGGCCCATTTAAAGGGAACCTGTCATCTCCGAAACACCCCCTGAACTAGAGTAAGTGTTGTATAGTGTAAGTGATGCTGAATCCGATTATGTAAGTTTTATCTTCATACTCACTTCCATTCTGACGCTGTGCTCCCACAAACCGGCAGTAAAATGCACTCACTGGACTCTTCTTTGAGTCCTCTCCGTTATATGAGTGAGCACTGGAGTCCACTGAGTGCATTTTACTGCAGGTTTGTGGGAGCACAGCGTCAGAATGGAAGTGAGTATGAAGATAAAACTTACATATTCGGATTCAGCATCACTTACACTATACAACACTTACTGTAGTTCAGGGGGTGTTTCGGAGATGACGGGTTCCCTTTAAGCCTCAGCAATGCTCCTCTCTCTTCTGTTTACATAACTGTGGAGGCTTGCTCTACACTGACTGTGTTATGTAATCAGAAGACATGTCAAGTTATGTCACGAGACTTTGCGAGGCTCGTCGGCACCAGTACATTCTAATACTGTACAGAGTTCCCACTCCATACAGTATTACAACAAAGTTTTATGCGAATCGACGTAGGATGAAGCATCCGAAGTAAATTCATTCATCCCTACCCCCCACGTTAAAGAAGAACTCCCGCAAAAAATTTTATTCTCTGACCTGTTAGAAAGGTGCATGATATAATCTGTAGTGAATGTCATTTTCTTATCAGAGGCTGAAATTGAGAGTTTCCACTCTTATTGTAGCTGGGTCATGTGACCAACTCCCTGACCTCCAACTGACCCAGGACAGCAAGCCAGTCACTTCTCTATTCATTCCTATGAGACTGAAATTGAGGCTCCCATAGGAATGCATAGAAAATTAGACTTCCTGTCCACACATAAGGTGCTGTGTGAGTTGGTGGGTCTAATTCCTAGTCACATGACACAGATAAGAAACTTCAGGATGATGTAAGTCAAAAATTCAGCTACTGGTAAGAAAATGACATTCACTACAGATTACATCATGTACATTTCTAGAAGGACATGGAATAAAATTTTTTGTGGGAGTTCTTTAATCACTGATCAAACATCAAGCTTAAATTGGGATCCATCAAGCTTCTTGATGACTGGCTTAAAGGAGTTTTGTAGTGACATTGATGACTTATCCTCAGGACAGGTCATTAATATCAGGTTACTGGCGGTCCAATTCCCAGCACTTCTGCTGTTTGGAGGGGCTGTGGCGCTCATGCAAGCATTACGCTCTCTTCAATATTAACCTGCACGCCATTTTCCTTGTAGCGAGCGGTTGTAGTTATATATACTGCACGTCTGGCACAAGAGAGACAGAATGCAGGTAAATATTGAAGATAGAGCAGTGTTTTTATGAGAGCCAGGGCCCCTTCAAACAGCTAATCAGCAGTAGTGTTGGGAATCAGACCCCACTAATCTGATATTGACGTCCTCAGGACAGGTCATCAGTAATATAATATGCACAACCCCTTTATCAAAGAACAGAAAAACAGAATTCCTTTGTCAAAATCCGCCGCAGATCTACATTTACTGCCTCATTCACATGTCAGTGTTTGGTCAATGATTTCTAGAGATCAGCAAATTTCATATTTTGAAATTCGTTCACGCTTCGTTTACTGGTAAAAGGTGAATTGCGTTATGGATTCTGTTACCACGGACCATGACGCAATTCTATGATGGAATGAATAACTGAATACCTTTAGAGGCATTCCGTTATTCATTCAGTCATAATAGAAGTCTATGGGCTGCATAACGGATCTGTCCCGTTTCCGTTATGCAGGAGAGGACTCCCCTGCATAACGGAAACTTGACGGATCCGTTTTGCAGCTGACATGTTCTATTCTTTTTGCGGGGCCGTGGCATGGAGCAACGGATGTTGAAAGCACACGGTGTGCTGTCCGCATCTTTTGTGGCCCCATAGAAATGAATGGGTCTGTATATGAGCCGCAAAATATGCGGCTCGGATCCCGCATAAACTAGTGAAAGAAGTGAACGTGTGAAAGAAGCATTATTGTCCGCATTACGGACAAGGATAGGACTGTTCTATTAGGAGCCAGCTGTTCCGTTACGCAAAATACGGAATGCACACGGACATCATCCGTATTTTTTGCGGATTGCAAAATACATACGGTCGTATGCATGAGGCCTTACACTTTATGTCTGTGGAGGTTTCAATCCTGGTTTTGGGTCACAATCACTGATGGAAATCACTGACCAAAATACTGATGTGTGAATGAGGCTTTAGGCTGAGGCTTGAGGCTGGGTTAACATGTGACTGATTAGCTGTGGATGTGCGTGTGACAAATCTGCATTGTTGTACAGTACCAGCAAAGTGGATTCAAATTTCAGAATTCTCATCCACATGCTGCATAAAAATGCAGCAAAAAAGCTGCAGTATTGCAGATTTGAAATCTTCAGCATGTCAATTTAGGCCTCTTTCACACGACAGTATTTTTTGCTGACTCCGATCCGCATTTTTCACATGAAAAATGCGGACCCATTCATTTCTATGGGTCCGCAAAAAATACTGAGAACATACTGTGTGCTGTCCGCATCCGTTTGCCCGTTCCGTAGCCCCGCAAAAAAAATAGAACATGTCCTATTCTTGTCCATTTTGCGGACAAGGATAGGCATTGTTACAATGGATCCGCAAAAAATACGGATGCCATACGGACGGCATCCGTTTTTTTTGCGGATCCGCAATTTGCGGACCGCAGAACACAACATTCGTGTGAAACCTGCCTTATACTGTGGATTTCTCCCTTTCCAATGCAAAGAACAACTCTGCATCTAATCTGCAGCTTTTCTGCAACAAAATCCGCAGCAGAACTCCTGCCGAAAATATGCAGCTAATCAGTCACATGTGAACCCGGCCTAAGGGCCCATTTACACAATCATATGGTCGCTGCGCTCGTGTTGCAGACCGACAACAGCAGGTCCATAAGATACGGCAAAAGATAGGACATGTCCTATCTTTTGTGGTGTGGAGACCTAAAAGCCCACAGAAGGGCTTCCAATGCCTGCTGCCGCACCACAAGATGGGACATATCCTATCTTTTGCCGTATCTTGCAGATCGCAGGCTCGTTCAAGTCAATGGGTCTGCACCACAGCACAGAGTTCACACAGTGTGCAGCGGGCCATATGGTCATGTGAATGGGCCCTTAGGGTGGACTGACACAAGTGTTAGTGGTAGTTTTCAGCACATTCACTTTTTTGTGCATTTTTTTTTTTTTTTTTTTTGCAGAATAAATGAGAACTCTAGATGTTATATGAAAATCTATGGGAAATATAAATTGCAGAAAATACAAACGCTTTTTTTGTTACTTTTTTCAGGCAGGCTGAAGCAAGGGTAATTGTACAAATTCAGTTCTTTTAGAGGTAGATGAACAGCAGAACAAATATGTGTGAAATAAGCCTTACCAAAGCTGGCTTGTTCATGTTTTACCTTAGGCTCCATGTTACCATCGCCCTCTGGGAGTTATCTGTACTGTAAGCCTACAAGCAGTGAAGTAAATGCTGAGGAGAGGCACGGTTCACACAGCAGCGTTACTACACCCAGGAACGCCAAGTGGGCGCTCAGTTTGAATGTTGAAGAGCAGGCATGGTGAATAGAGACATGCTGGAAGGAACAGGACGCCATGCCTAGCACTACATACACATATCACTAGTCCATGGCAAAGGTGCACATGTGCTGAAGAACACCCCTGGGTGGTTACCATGCTCTGTTTTGCTGATACCACCCCATGGGCGGGCTCTGGCTTTATTCCCTGGCTTGCCTTATATGCAAGAGACCATTGGAAAGTAGTTGTAGTAAGTGGGGTCTCTTGCTGCCCCTTGTTCTTCCTTCAGTGCTCATGTCCAGCTGTGGAATACTCGAGGTACGTGCTCCATTCTGTAGATCTCCTCTGGACCTCTCACTGCTCACAGGCTGGAGCTGCTATTTCTCATCTGTTGACTGATCAGTTTAAGAAGGCTACTGGCTGAGCTGGGAGGCACATCTAATTACACATCACCCTGTCAGACATTGTATGCTGTGAGGAGACAGGCGTCCTCTCAATGGGTGTGATTGTGAAATACAAGAGGGGGGGGGGGGGAGAGGATTACTTCTGTGCACAACCCTTCCCTCAGCTTCTACTCCAGATACTTTAAATGAACGGTGGGGAAGTTCCAGTCTTCTGCTTGACATGTAGCTTGGGTGTGTATCTCAGGCCAGCTAGTCCTTGTGAGGCTGTGTCTGAGGAGGTGCCATGCATCTGTCTTCATTTGTTCAGCAAGTTGATTAGTGTTTAGCAGCCCTTGTTGTAATGCTCTCCAGCAAGGAGGTCGTCTTTGTGGCAAGCAGCATCATCCATCCTTTCCCATCATCACCATAGTAACCAGGGAAAATGTCATGGTATCTAGCCCTAGAATTCCATGTAATAGGGAGGGACAACATGGAGGAGAGGGGTCCAGGAGGACGCAGCATACTGTTGCTCTTGTGTGCCTGTGTTATTCAGTAGGGAGGTACAGCTGCTGTTATATTTCCAATGCCTCTGGTGTGTCATGTCATACATGGCAGGCTAGTGTTCACATGCATTTTGTCTGCTTTGATCTGCGGGTTCATACGCTTGATGTGCAGTCATGTATGCTTCCCTTCATGGCAGTAAAGGATGTTATTTTACAGAGAATGTAAGGAGGGGGCTCCTACATGTGCTCTTTGTGTAATGGGGGCCTGTGGTGTAGGAAGACCCCCATTATCCTGTAACCAGCCATAACTGTAGTTATACATGATGCACAGGTCATATATTACAGGGGAATGAGGTGAAATATATGAATTCTGAGTCTCACCATCCTCTGGGTGAGTTTTTACATTTACCTCAGCTTGCTCTATTTGAGCCTTTCTTGTACTGTATCCAAAATGTCATCTAATACAGGACATTTACATACTAGGGATGTAGTAAAAAGAGGCTCTTCCATATGACTGGGATCTCACAGCTGAAAGGCCACAGTACAGTACAATCCTAGTGAATGGTGTCTAATGCCGGGTGCTGTTAGTCAAATGCCTATGGCAAAAATGACCTATTAATCTAACAGTTTAAAAAAATGTATGTATAACGATAGCTTTAATATAAAATGAAAAACCAAAATTCTCGAGGTCCCTAAATCTTGGAAGTAAGATTTTGAATATTTTCTGAATCATGAGGCAACTCATGAAGCACGGTGAACGGTCAGAATTGAGAATATAATTTTTTCTTAATGAAGATGTGGAGACAGACTTGGTTGTTGTGTGGTTTTATCAGTACTTTTCAAGGACAGCTCAGGAATTTTATTCTCCTATTAAGCAATGCTGAAGTAAGACTTGGCTGAGCACTTCTGACTACTCGTTCTAGAGATCAGCGGGGTCTCAGTGCTGGGACCCCCGACAATCAGCACTTTTGATATCTCCCTCCCAGGTTGCATAGCATCATATTGATTTGTGATTCTATGTAACACATACAGTTCTGAAATGTATTGGATAACACTGACCGCATTATGTCAGTGTTCTACAATACATTCCATACCTTTAAGGTTTACATAGCATCATAAATCAATATAATGCTATGCAACCACGTTAGTGCTGGTAGGTCAGGACAGGAGCTGCAGCATACTCACACTGTGAGTCGGAAATGTGGCACTCGCTTGTCTGAAAGGGGCCTTATACGTGAATAAACGGGGTCAGATTTTTTTAGGGAGTAAAATGGCCTGAACAGGTGTCTATGGTCCTTGTACAGGCGTTATTGCGATCTCTGCTGATCAGTGATTTTCATCGCTTAGGCCTCATGCACACGACCGTATTTTTGGCCGCATTTTTTTGCAGACCGGATGTGGTCCCATTGATTTCATTGGGCCACAAAAGATGCGGACAGCACACTGTGCACTGTCCGTGTCCATATGTATAGAAGCAAACATAGAAACATAGAAGATTGACGGCAGAAAAAGACCACCTCGTCCATCTAGTCTGCCCTTTTATTATCCTTTTATTGTTATCTTAGGATAGATACATGTTTATCCCAGGCATGTTTAAATTCAGTTACTGTGGATTTATCAACCACCTCTGCTGGAAGTTTGTTCCAAGCTTTTGCTACTCTTTCAGTGAAATAATATTTTCTAATGTTGTTCTTGATTTTTCCCCCAACTAACCTCAGATTGTGCCCCCTTGTTCTTGTGTTCTGTTTCTTATTAATAACCCTTACCTCCTGAACTTTATTCAGTCCTTTAACATATTTAAAGGTTTCAATCATGTCCCCCCTTTCTCTTCTTTCCTCCAGACTATACATATTAAAGGGGTTGTCCGAGTTATGACAAAAAATATATAGCACTGTAAATCTGATGGGCAGCAATATATAACTAAGTTAAGCAAGTTTTAGGCAAAAAAAAATCCATATTTCCTAATTTCCCTGGTTCTCTTCTGGCCTTTGTTTACATGCAATAACAACAATCTCAGCCCCTCCCCCCTTCTCTGCAAAGGGAATGAATGCAAGTGCTGAGTGACATGCCTGCCTGCTGGAATACTCAGCAGCATGTTGTTTGTGTAGGACTACAAGTCCCAGCTATACAATGACACTGCTAATACATACAGGAATTTCTCCCTACCTGTTCTTGTACAATAAAATTCCTCTACAGCTCTTGTGCCCAGCATTTGTCTCCTCTCACTGCTGAAGCTACTGTTTGTTGTAAAGCCTTGAGCCCTCAGTGTGTTCTGGCTGAAGGGGTTAATGTTTTATCTGAAGGAAACCAGGGAGAGAGCAGATAGCAGCCTGACAAAGAAAGGGGGCGTGGCCAGTGATGTCTGGTGTACAGACTGTTATCTGAACTCTGAGGCTTGTACACGAAACATCACAGACCAGGGAGATAAGGTGACATCATAGGTCATGTGACCCTCAGTCAACTCTGAGAAACCAGCAGCTTTAGAAACATAAAGTATATGGGAAAGTTGTTATACCTGACAAGTTAGAAACATATAAAGAACAAAAAAATAACTTGGACAACCCCTTTAAGATCTCTGAGTGTTTCTTGATAAGTTCTATGCTTTAGACCTTCCACCATTTTTGTAGCTCTTCTTTGGACCCGTTCTATTTTAGCAATATCCTTTTGCAGGTGAGGTCTCCAGAATTGAACACAGTATTCCAGATGTGATCTCACTAGAGGTTTATACAGAGGGATCACAATCTCCCTCTTTCTGCTTGTTATACCTCTAGCTATGCAGACAAGCATACGATGTGCTTTCCCTACCGCCTGGCTGCATTGGTTACTCATTTTGAGGCTGTCAGAGATGACTACCCCCAAATCCTTCTCTTCTGAGGTCTTTGTTAGCACAGAACTGCCAATATGCTCAGATAGAGGGTTTCTTCTCCCCAGGTGCATTATTTTACATTTGGAAACATTAAACTGCAGTTTCCATTGTTTTGACCACTTATTTAATAAAGATAAATCATTCTCCATATTACCGACACCTCCTGGAACATCAACCCTATTACACACTTTTGTGTCATCAGCAAACAAGCAAACGTTCCCTACCAAGCCGTCCCTTATGTCACTTACAAACATGTTAAACAGAGCAGGACCCAGAACAGATCCTTGTGGCACCCCACTTGTAACCAGCCTCTGCTCAGAATACACTCCATTAACAACAACCCTCTGGTATCTGTCCTTCAGCCAACTGCAGATCCACTGAACTATCCAGGGATTAAGTCCAATTCTTGATAACTTCTCTATCAGCTCTTTATGTATGTTCTGTAACCCCGCAAAAAAAGATTGAACATGTCCTATTCTTGTCAGTCTTGTGCACAAGGATTGGACATTTTTACAGGAGTTTGAAAAAAATGGTGGCAGGTGCGGCTCTAAACACAGAACAGGTGCAGGTCTTTCCCTTGTACCTTATGTCTGTGGAGGCTCCAATCCTGGTTTTGGGTCACAATCACTGACGGAAATCACTGACCAAAACACTGACGTGTGAATGAGGCCACATGTACATGACCGTGTGCGTTTTGCATTCCACAAATTGTGAATACACAAAATACGCAATCTGTGTTGCATCCGCATTTTTTGCAGACCTGTTCACTTGGATGTGCGGATGTGTAAAGCTTAGTGGCCATACATGTATTTTCCACATCCATATGTCAGTTCCACAAAAAGATCAAATATGTCTGCAAAATGCGGACCAGGGACCCATTGAAAACAGTGGGTCTGCAGATAAAATGTGAACGGCTCATGGACCGCATTTGTATTTTGTGGATCTGCTATTTGTGGATCACAGGATGGATACAGTCATGTGAATGAGGCCTTGTGCCTCATTTACATGTCAGTGTCCGTTCAGTGGTTTCCATCAGTGATTTTTGAGCCAAAACCAGCCAAATCACAGCTCTAAAATAGTCATGCAAGTTGCCCAACTTTTCTGGACTTGCCGTCCGTGTAGCCCCAGCCAAAAAGTTGCAAAGCCCTATTTTTGTGACTTTTTGAAGCCAAATTCCCCCACAGTCCAGTTTCAAACGGGTATGTTTACTGTGAGTGACATGCTTTGTAGGGGAGCGTGAATTACCGTAGTAAACTCCTTTGACCAGACTGCATGGCATTATAATAATTCATAATGCTGTATGTCACTGCCTGACATAATATGTAACGATACAAACTGATGGCATTCTGTCAGGACAAATGATTATAGTTGAGGTTGGGCAGAGACATATAGTATAATGAATTATTATAATGCCCTGCAGTCTGGTCAAAGGAGTTCACTACAGGAATTCATGCTCCCGCACTTATCGCAGTGAACTTCTTGTCTGAAACTATAGGATATGACCACAGGAATGACCTCTGCAGTCCCATAGCGGTTGCTAATTAATCTAATTAGAACCGCACAGTTTAGGTGGTTGGCCATTACCAATATAGACAGGCTAAGGGTACGGCCACACAGCGCGGTTTTGGCGTGTGGCCATACAGGCAGCAGTGGACCCTAATTAAACTAATGAGAACAGCAAAACCTATATCACACGGCTCAGAAAATCCCTGTCCGTGATGTGGATATATACCATATACGCCTACTGATACAACAATCCACACACAAAAATCATAAATGACAATACTTTATTAATAAAAAGGCAAGACAAACATATAAGTAAATGATATGCATAAATCACATGGGGATGGTATAAAGCAAGACGGTGAGGACCTAAATTAGGACGTCGCTGTGCAGGGAACACGACATGTACCAACTGGATGTAAGAGTAATAATATAATGGGTCAGGGCAGCAACATGTCTAATGAATCAGTAAAGTGCAAAGTCATAATTAAGCAAAAGGGCGAAAGTGCAATATGCAAAAGAGTATAACAAATACCACTCCAGCAAAGTAAAAGACATAAAGTATTACCCAGGCCACAAGATAACCTCTAACAGAGTTGGTTCATGAACCGGCACGGCGGCGTCCTCCTCCCAACGTGCCGGTCTGTTAGAGGTTAAACTGTATGAAAACAGCCTTATAAAAGCATGAAAAAAGAAAGAAGAAATTAGGTTGTTTGTGGTGTTAGTACTAAAGTGGTGTTTCTAGAGAGTTTTTTTTAGGCTACTTCCACACGACTGTTGTGTTTTGCTGATCCGCAAAAAACGGATGACGTCCGTATGGCATCCTTTTTTTTTGCGGATCCACTGTAACAATGCCATGCTCTATTCTTTTTTTGCGGGCTACGGAACGGACATACGGATGCGGATAGCACACGGTGTGCTGTCAGCATTTTTTGCTGACCCATTAAAATGAATGGATCCGCATCCTATCTGCAAAATATGCAGATCGGAAGCCGCAAAAACAACTTCACACATCGTGTGAAAGTTGTTCTATTTTTGTGGTAGATTTATTTATTGCTTTCCTAATGTGTAAAATTTGGCATGTTTCTCTTAAAGGGACAACATTAAAGGGAGTCTGTCACCTCATTTTCACCTATATAACTAACAGCAGTGCCCCACAGAAGATTGCAGACACATCCCAGACATACCTGTGTGCACTGTGTGTCTGTATTACATGTCCAGAAAAAACACTTTTATTCTGCAGGAAAACAGCTCCCAAGTGCCCAGCTCTGCTGCTGCAAGTGCTCAAAGCAAACTAGACTGAAGAGGGGAGGGCTGCTTTAGCTTGGGATTGGTAGCAGATAGAAAAATGGTTCTGACCTTCTTTGAAAGATGGCATTCCAAGCTTTAAAATGATACCAAAATCATAGCATTATATCCAGTATAAAATATAGATATTCAGAAGATATAGCTGTTAGAAATCGAGTCAGGAGAGAAAGCTGTTTTTACTTTCACTTTCAGCCGGGCACTTGGGAGCTGTTTTCCTGCAGAATTAGGCCACATTCACATGACCGTATGTATTCCGTGTCCGTATAAAAACGGAACAGAAGACATACGGAATGTCTTCCGTAGTGTTCCGCATTTTTGCGGACCCATTGACTTTTAATGGGGCTACGGACGTGTTTTGCGGCCAAGTACAGGACATGTTTCCTTTTTTATGCGGGAGAACTTCCATAATATACGGATGCGCAATGCACACGGTATGCATTCCGCATTTTTTTTTCTCCTATGGAAAAATGAATGGGTCCGTATGGTTCCGCATCTTATCCGTAAAAATGCGGATAACATACGGAAATGAACATACGGTCGTGTGAATGGGGCCTAAGGCTCCATTCACACGTCCGTATTTTTCATCCGCATCCTATCCACGTCCGTTCCGCAATTTCGGACGTTTTTTGCGGATAGTATGCAGATCCATTCATTTCAATGGGTCCCAAAAAAATGCGGACATTGAAACCGTATGTTGTCCGCATCCGTTTCTCTGTTCCGTTCCGTTTTGCGGATCCGCAAACAGAAATCCTCCTGTCCTACTTTTCCTCCGATTTTGCTGTCCGTAGCCCAATACAAGTCTATGGGACGTCCGTAAATGCGGAAGACATGCGGAAAGCCATCCGCATGTCATCCGCATTTGCGGATTCCGTTCCAGGAGGGGTGAAAAGAAAAAGATGTTATTCATCCTTCATATGGACATATGGATACATCCTTTCCGTTTTTTACGGAAAGATGGAACAGATGTCCTGGAAAAACAGAGTTTTTTGCGGAACAACGGATCCACAAAAAACTGACCGTTTTCCAGGATGTGCACAAATACGGAAGTGTGAATGGGGCCTTAACCCCTTCCCGACTGCCGCCGTACATGTACGGCGCGCGGGCGGTGCGGGGACATGACGCCCGCTCGCGGGTGCGGCGGGCATCATGGCCGCAAGTCTCTGCTGTTTCTAACAGCAGAGACTTGCCGCATCTTACCTCCGTCTGCGGAGACTTCCTGGGCCTTACTGATGCCGTGATCACACGTGATCACGGCATCAGGATGCGTCTGAACCCGGAAGCCCACGCTTCCGGGTGGTGTACAGACGCCCCGATTGGCCAATCGGGGTGTCTGTACACCATATGAAAACTGTAATCCTCGCTGGTGAGGATTACAGTTTTCAAACTGCAATTCTTATTCTGGCCACTAGATGGCAGGCCAGGATAAGAAATGAGCAATTCATGGTTTTAACTGCATCTAGTAAATCCATGATTGCTCATAAAGAAAAAAAACAAAACACAATAGATCAGATGATATTTGAGCTTTAAAATAATCACAGAAAAATTAAAAAAAATGTTAAAAATATATAAAAAATAAAAAAGATATAAAAGTTCAAATCACCCCCCTTTCCGTATAAGTAAAAAATAAATACCTAAATAACAATAAATATAGACATCATGGGTATCACCGTGACCAAAAACGCCCGTACTTTTAAAATATAAAAAAAAAATTTCAATACGGCGAATTGTTGTGGCGGAAAAAAGCGTCCAAATGGCGATTCGCAGTTTTTTGTCCCTTTTTTTTTCTAAAAAAAATTAAATAAAAGTGATCAAAAAGTCATACACACCCCAGAATGGTATCAATAAAAACTTCAGACCGCCCCGCAAAAAATTAGCCCCATACAGCTCTGTACACATAAATACCAAAAAGTTATAGGGGTCAAGATATGACAAGGAAAAAAAAAAAAAAAAAAGGGCAACTTCTAATTATTTTATCACCATCTAAACGCAGGAAAAACTATACATATTAGGTATTGCCGGATTCGTACTGACCAGTAGAATGAAAGTAACCGGTCAGTTTTAATGCACATCGAACGCTGTAAATAAGAAACCCGTAGAACTGTAGCGGAATAGCGGTTTTCTTGCAATTTCACCCCATTTGGAATTTTTTTCCCGCTTCCCACTACACCATATGTAATATTAAATGGTGGCGTTGGAAAGTACAACTTGTCCCGCAAAAAACAAGCCCTCATACAGCTATGTGAACAGAAAAATAAAACAGTTATGGCTGTTTGAAGGCAGGGAGCGCAAAACGAAAATGCAGAACCAAAAAAACCTCCGGTCGTGAAAGGGTTAAAGTGCTTTTCCTGGACATGTAATACAGACACACAGTGCACACAGGTATGCCTGTGATGTGTCTGTAATCTTCTGTGGGGCAGTGCTGTTAGTTATATAGGTGAAAATTAGGTGACAGACTCCCTTTAATGTTGGAAGTAACTGTTCTGCTTCTTCGATGGACTTCTATATCTTTTGTTCGTGGTTTAAATAAATTATGTTGGCCAGAATTAATCAGTTCAGACTTGGCATGCAAGCTAAGGTGCACCACGGTAAAAAAAAGAAAAAGCTATTGTGTCTAACAAACAGTGAGCACTGGATCGTACAAAGACATTTACAATAATGAGAGTGAAAGATACATCCGGTTTGTTAAGATAGAAAAGAAGAAATAAAAATGTGCATGTGTTATACTGTAAAGTATACACTACTCACAAATAGTTAGGGATTTTTGGCTTGTGAGTGAAATTTCAGGATGAACCTAAAATGCTCTCTAACCTTTACAGGTGAACTTAAAGGGGTTATCCCATGACTAATTTAAAAAATGAAAATCAAACATCTTATATTACATGACAACCTCTTTCTAACAAAGCTAGAACCAGCCGTGTGCCGTGTCCATGCTCTCGATTCACGCTGAGCAGTACTGATGGCCACTAATCATGGCCACTAATGATGTTGGAGACGTCAAGGAGAATGCTGTTCATCAGCCACTGTTGTCACCAGACGAGCCTTTGGTGGTGTTACAGTGTGTCTAGTTAGTACAGAACTGCCCTACAATTTGTGACAAGCCCATACTACCTGAATAACATCATTAATCCAGTTATTGTGTCTCTGTATGAACCACACAGGCCTAATTTCATCTTCATGGATGACAATGCACCAGCTCATCGAGGTTGCATCATTAGGGAATGGCTACTGGAGACTGGGGTACCTCAAATGGAGTGGCCTGCACTTTCTCCATTGAAAACCATTGAAAACCTATGGGATCAGCTGAGTGGGCCATGTAAAGGCTCGTAACTCTGTACCCCAGAACCTCAAAAACCTGAGGGCCGCCCTTCAAGAAGAGTGGGATGCCTCAGCAGACAATAAAGCGACTTGTGAGCAGGATAAGACGCTGTTGTCAAGCTGTAATTGATGCTCGAGGCCGCATGACAAGTTATTGAGACATTGACATTTTTGTGTGGGTATACCCAACACTGTTGTTGGCTTTTGTTTGAATAAATTTTTGCGATGAGGAAATCACCACTGCATGCTTCTACTTAACCCCTTCCCGACTGCCGACAGTTAATCTACGTCGCTGCTTGCTGGGCTTTGTGCAGCAGCGACGTAGATTAATGCTTCCGTTTTGCGGGGCAATCGGGACCCCCAGACTGCTCAGATCCTCCTAAAATATTTATAAATATATATTTATTATCTCCATCCCCCCCGCCCTTCAGGTCATTATTTGTGGCCATAATTTTAGGATGGCCGAGTGGGGATGAGGGAAGGGGCGGGTGGCAGCACGATTTCAACCCACCCTGCCTGCCCCGATGTTCAGGATGGCCGAGCGGTTTGCAAGCAGAGTGTCAGCATACAGCTGATACTCTGCTTGAAACTGCTGACATCGGTGCTGGCACCGATGTCACCTGTTTAACCCCTTCCATGCCGCGGTCCATAGGGACCTCGGTATGGAAGGGGTTAACAGGGAGGGAGCACCCTCCCTCTCCCATCGGGTCGCTGCTCTGCTGTGGCAGCAACCCGATGCTTGATGGGATCACAGAGGGAGGGAGCTCCCTCCCTCCTCCATTGGGACGCTGCTCTGCTGTGGTAGAGTCCCGATGGTTACCATGGCAACTGGACGCTTTCACAGGCCGGCTTGCCATGGTATAGCTAAGCCTGATCAAGCTTCTGCTAAAGGCTGAACAGGCTTACTATGACTGAAAATACACTGCAGTACACTATACAGTATATTATACAGTCCTCAGACCCACTGGATCTGCAAGAACCAAGTGGGTCTGGGTCAAAAAGTGTAAAAAAAAAAAAAAAAGCGAAAAAAGGGGAAAAAAATCTACATCCACGCATTAATAATTGATTAAAAATTTAAAAAATAAAAAACACTAGTCATGTTTGGTATCGCCGCGTCCGTAACGACCCGATCTATAAACCGATCACATTACTTTCCCCGCACGGTGAACACCATTGAAAAAAAAAAGAGAAAAAACATGATGGAATTAAAGTTTTTCCCACATCACTTCCCAAAAAAAGGTATTAAAAGTGATCAAAAAATTAAAAATTGTGTGCAAGCATGACTACCACTGATGGATTGTAGGGTGGTTGTAACAATGGAAACAGGAAGTGTATAATGTGATGGGAAAATGAATGAAGCCAGCAAAGGAAGCAATATGGACAATCACAATACATTAGTAAGTGGCTTTACATGATAAATGCTACTTGCTGAAATTACACAACCCCTTTAAATGCCCTACCTTCATGATATAATATTACTGTAGCGTGAACTTCTTACGTTTTCCATAAATTTAACCTGACAGCCAAATATCCCTAACTTTGTGTGAGTAGTGTATATGCATGCATTCGTAGAACAGAAGGATATTTCCATTGGCTGTTCCTTTTAGAAGCCTGGGTGTGACGGTTGCACACTGCATCTGTTAACAGCAGAGATTTGACTTGGATTCCGCATCAAAAAGCTGATGGTACACACAATCACACACAAAATCAGCCTCCCTCAGTAGGAGGCCATGGTTAACAGCTGTGATCTTGCCAAGAAAGGACATATCTTTTCTTGTCAGGGCTATAATCATTGAGAAGCTGATTCCACACGGTCAATGGCAGTTTTACCCAAACATTGTGGGGCACATTTACTAAGATCAGCCATTAGATTCATCTTATTTATGACGAGATGTGCCCTTCATCATAAATTAGACGCATCTGTGGCGTAAATGTTAGTAAATTTGCCAGAGCTGGAGTCCTGGCCCCATCACACCCAACTGGCAGACACAGCGTAAAACCATCAGTGCCGCACAGCCGGTTAAAAAAGGGGACTTGGGACTATTTTACTCCTAAAATGGTTGCTACTCCATTTGTGGTGGAAATTAGCAAAAATCTGCAGTAAAACTGATATGCTGCTTGGGCCACACAGTGATCTTGGTCGCAATGTAGCAGGGCAGCCATAGAAATGAAAGGATTAAAGCGAGATTTGCACGTTTACCACAACCTCAGAAGTCCAATCCCTGCTGGATTTTTCCAGTTCTGGGGTCATGGTGAGCGCAGATGTGTGAGTCACTCTGCGACCCCCATGCTTTTCTAGGGTTGCTCTGTTAGGGCTCATGCACACGACCATATGTATTTTGAAGTCCGCAAAAACGGATCCACAAAAAATACAGATGACTTCCGTGTGCATTCCGTATTTTGCAGAACGGTGGAACAGCTGGCCCCTAATAGAACAGTCCTATCCTTGTCCGTAATGCGGACAATAATAGGGAACGTTCTATATTTATTTGGGACAAGGAGTGTTTCTCGTTTGGCCGTACAAGCTGCTTCGAAGGCCTGGCGTAAAATCCTATCTGGGTAACCCCTGTTTCTAAATCTTTTCCTTAGGTCTTCTGACTGGTTTAAAAAAGTGTAAGTAAAAGTAAAGTACTCAGATGCCACCTCCCATGCCCGACTCGAGCATCATGATCTTTCAAAACCTGGTTCTTAAAGATCTAGAAAAAATTACTCAGAACCGGTTTACTCCCAGCAATCTTACTGGGGAAGAAAATGATGCTCTGAAGACTCTTGAACAAGACAAGAGCCTAGTTATCAAACAATCGACAAGGGGGGCAATCTAGTATTGATGGACCACACCAAATATGTTAACATGTGTACGGATATCCTGAAGGATACCAATTTTTAGAGTCCTTTCTGAAAACCCAGGACCTCTTTTCCTGGCAGAACTCAAAAATATATTAAACAAGGGCCATAAAACCAATTTGATTGATCAAGCAGAGTTTGATTTTCTCCTTCCATCCTTTCCCATCACTGCCACCTTTTACTCACTACCCAAAATACATAAAGGGGTTACGCCCCTCTGAGGGTGCTCCATTGTTTCAGGGGGTAGGGAGCATTTGCCAAAACGCGGGTGTCTACATAGACCACATTTTAAGACCATTTGTGGAAACCTTACCATCCTATGTAAGATACACGGGCGACTTATTATTGAAACTTGATGGGATAGTACTGGAGGAGGATGTCATTTTGGCGGCGATTGATGTGGAGGCTCTTTATAGCTTCATCCACCACCACCTGGGATTGAGAGCTGTAGGGAGCTTTTTATCCACCAGAGATAAGGCATTTGCACCCCATAATCAATTTGTTCTTGAACTCCTTGAGTTTGTGTTAACCTACAATTTTTTTCTGTTTAACGGACGTTATTACCACCAGCTCAGGGGCACTGCAATGGGCAGTTCTTGTACGCCATCATACGCAAATTTGCTCCTGGGCTGGTGGGAGTCGAACTGCATTTTGTCCGATGACCTCAGCCAGTGGCATTCTAACATCTGCCTCTGGCTGAGGTACATCAATGACATATTCATTTTATGGAAAGGCACTGAGGAGTCTTTTTTTCAGTTTGTTGAGGTCATTAATAATAATCAACTGGGTCTCAGGTTTACAGCTTCATGCGACAAAAATACCATCTCCTTTCTGGACGTCAATATCGAGAGGGGACACAACAACTGCATTTCCACCAGCGTCTATCGGAAGCCAACGGCTTCCAATAGCCTTCTTAGATGGGACAGTGCGCACCCCTTTGCCCTATGGAAAGGCATTCCAAAGGGACAATACTATGGACTAAGACGTAATTGCTCCAACATGCGCACTTTTTTAAACCATCAGAAGACCTAAGGAAAAGATTTAGAAACAGGGGTTACCCAGATAGGATTTTACGCCAGGCCTTTGAAGCAGCTTGTACGGCCAAACGAGAAACACTCCTTGTCCCAAAAAAATATGAAACCAGGGAGCAATCGCAAAATCTGAGGATTATCGGGGTATTTGATAATGCCCATCTCCAGGTTAGACAAGTGATTAAAAAGCACTGGGGATATACTCCTCTCTGATTTAGATCTGCAGGATGTCATTGGTCCCTACCCGCACATAACACCGCAGGGGACATAATCTAAGAGACAAACTCACTCATAGCCACTATCAACCACCTCCGACAAAAGATAACTGGCTTTAACATCGCCCTCTGCGCATGTTCAAATGTGGTCGGTGCCTGGCCTGTGATCAGGTTAGGACCACCAAAAGCTTTACTTGATCCCAAACTGGTATCACATATCAGATCCGAGACTTTATAAACTGCCAAACATCCAGCGTGGTTTATTTAGCACAATGTAGCTGTCCCTTTGACTACATTGGCAAAACCAAACGCGAATTTCGTCGTCGGATTAGGGACCATTTCAATGACACGGTAAACAAAAGAGATACATCTGTAGCAAGACACATGAATTCAGTACATGGCGGTGACATGTCCTGTATAAAATTCATGGGTATATGCCACATTCCAGAACCAAAAAGAGGAGATAATAGGGACAACATTATCCTACGAAACGAAGCTAGGTGGATTTTTAGGATGAAGTCCATTGCCCCTGGCGGACTCAATGACATTTTATCATACAAACCCTTTCTATTCTAACAATTTTGATTTGGGTTTTGACCCTTTTCTCTTCCCTATAGAGCAACATTTACTATATTTACCACCTTCTTCTCAGCAGCGACTATATATATTTTTTCAGCCTATTATGTAGTTCCAAAAGAGATCTTAACACCATCTTTATTGGATATAAATGACAATATTACATTGCAAACTTAAACTCTTCTGTGAGATCTCACTACAGTTTGCCCATGTCCATTTCTATTTACATTACGTATATTTTACGTGTATTCTGTACGCCCATCTTCATCTACTTAGCGTAGCTTTCCTACGCCCAGACGAGATTTCTAGCCTTGGATCCCCATGGTAACCGATCCGCCCCATGCATCGCGTCATACGGTCAGCTGATCTGTCACATGAGCGGGCATAGGACCGGAAGTTTTTCCCTGCCAGTCTCTGTGAGTGCTCGGCGTCTGACGTGAGTGGATGAGAGGCGGTCTTTCCCCTTTAAAAGGTAGGGATTTCTACAGACCATTCGCCACTGCCATTTTTCCTTTCAACTAGTGAGACTCCGCTTCCTGAAGATCCCTTATGGGAGAAACGCGTTGAAGCTTTCCTAGTTACTATCATTAGGGTACTCTAGGTCAGGCCCGAGGTATCCTGTGGCTGGGGGTCGCCCTTGTCAGGGCGAGTGCTCCGACATACAGCCGTTAGCAGACGTCACCTTATTAGACTAGCCATTTAGGGACAGCTGAGCTAGGCTAGGTTCACTAAGCAATCGCCACAGCTACTTTTCTTTTGACTCCCGGTTCACCTCGAGGGCCTCTTATACTTAAACCTAGGATGCAACCCACACTAGTACTTGTTTCCACTACCTATTAACAAATTTTATTTTATTCTTATTAAAAGTTATGTTTTAGATATCGAAATATAGGCCATATAATCGAAATATAATCAGTTTTGAGAAATATTATAGCCTAGTACAGTACCCACAAAGTGTATGTGAATAAACAAACCTCAAGTACCATTTGCCGATGTTTTCTGTGTGGAAATTGACCTGCAGTGCGAATTTCCAAATCCCCAGCACCTCGATTATGTTTGCGGTTTTAGCGTCACCCTTTTCTAATATAGGGTGAGATCTGCGGCAAAAACCCACATCAGATCGGTTTGGGTGCAGAAACGCACTGAAATTTGTACAGATCTTCTGCATATTGACCTGCACACGGTGTGGATATTTGTGCAAAAAAACCAAAGCGTAATACAATACTAGCAAAGTGAATGGGTGGTTTTCTCCACAGACTTCAATGAGGTTATTAAAATAAACAGAAAATTCTGCACCAAAAAACACACAAAAAATGTGATAAATATGCACCTGGGCACATGCAACACTGCAGACTGCCCCGGGCACTTGGCACTTGCTTAAACTTAGTGGGAGATTTATCATCTCCCTTGTGTCAGGAAAGTGGCTTTAAAAAGTCACAAGCTTGTGTGTTTGTGACTTTTTAAATGTGATTTTTCTCAAGTGCCTCTTTTTACGCAACCTTCGTCACTTTTTGAAAAAAGGCGTAGCCAGCTGCAGAGACAAATTTATCTCCATTTACAGCAGTTTTCTTGTGCAAATGAAGCCAGAAATCTACAGAAGCTGTGAGCTGTGGTACATATCTGTTTAGGCACACAGACAGCCGGAGGATGCACCTAATTTATGACGAGGCCTGCACCTCATGATAAATGTGGTACATCCTCCGGCAGCTTAGGGAATATTAAGACCAACGCAGAAAGTGCCAGTCTTGATAAATCTCCCCTTTAGTTTTCCAAAGCTATGTTTTACTATGTTTATTGTGTCAACTACAGTCGGATGGCCGTAGTTACATACGTTAAAATGAAGTGACTTACTCAGTTTACCCCATTAGTGACCACCAATAAGCCTTTTCATGGCAGTCACTAAAGGGGCCTTAGGCTGGGCCATCGCCTTTTCGCGGTTTTCGCGGTAGTGGAGAGCTGGGGCTCGGCTATCTGCTATGCCAGTTCAGACCGGCAGGAGTGCCGATCTAGGCTGTTTGGTGCCCGCTGCATGTAAGGGTTGACAGACAGAGCAGACTCCTCTGTCTCCCATCGGCACCCCGCAAATGTGATTGCAAGGTGCTGATGTGGGTATAGGCAGGCTGGGACCTGATGTAGGCCCCAAGAATGCCTTGAGTGTTCCCAGAGAGGCACAGCCTGCTGGTAAATGTCAGTATAGCATTAAATTGCACTATAGGGATAGTGTGTTATATTTGTGAAGCAATCAAAATATTGCCCCCTTGTGGGACAATTAAGTGGTTTAAAAAGTAAAAAAAAAAAAAAAACAACAAACATTTTTAAATTTTAAAAAAATCTAAGAAAAAATATACTTTTTCCATTTAAAATAGGCTTTTCAATGAAAAAAATTGCTAAAGTAAAATCTACCCCACATGTCAAATATCATGTAAATTACCCCCTACGGTGAACGCCATTAAAAAAAAAAAAAGAAAGAAAGGCAGAATTGCTCATTTATTCTTAGTTGCCACCGAAAGACTTAATAACAAGCGATCAAAAAGTGTTATTTACCCCATAATGATACCAATGAAAACTACAAGTCGTCCCGCAAAAATCCAGTCCTCACACAACTCCATAGAAAGAAAAATAAATAGGAAAAAAGTTATGGGTCTTGGGATGCGATGATGCAAAAAGATTTTCTTCTTTCTAAAAAAAAAAAAAAGTAAATAAATAAAAAATAAAAAAGATTTTATTGCACAAAAGTTGTAAAACGTAAAAAAAACTATATGTAGTTGGTTCTCTCTGTAATCGTATTGACGCAGAGAATAAAAATATCAAGTTATTTATGCCGAAAAATGAACGCCACAAAATTTATAACGGAAAAAGTTGGTGGCAGTATTGCTGTTTCCTCCCATCTCCCTACCAGAAAAAGTTAATAAAAGTTGATCAAAAAGTTATGTGTACCCCAAAATGACACCATTAAAAACTAAAACTTGTCCTGCAAAAACAAGCCCTCACACAGCTACATAGACGGAAAAATAAAAAAGTTATAGCTCTTGGAAGGCGACAATGAAAACAGGAAGAAAAACACTTGGTCAGTCAGGCCCAAAAAAGGCTGGTCACTGAGGGGTTAAGCCAAGGGGGCATTACAGAAGTTTCAAAGGTTTGTACGACTGCCATTTCAGTCAGTGTAAAGGAAATTGGCTGTCAGTAGCGCGGCAGAGTCTCCATCTAGACTAGGCCTAATGGCATTGGATGAAAGTATATTGAGTAATAACTTGTCCCAGCGTATCTGATGTGCCACCTGTGCCCACCTTGTGCTTATACATTGATTAAGAATATGTGCCAGGGTGAGCAGACATTACGGTACGGGAATGTACTATGCTTTTAACTAATCATGTGCTTCTGAATGTTAAAACAGCTGGATTCTTTTAAATTATTCAGCCCTAGAGAAATCAATTAATACAAAGCTTTCAAAATGCAGATTTTTTACTGGGCTGTTAGGGAGTTATCTTGCCAAAAACAGGGATTGTTTTCAGAAACAGCTCCACTCACTTCCATTATTTCTCTGCCACATTCAAACATTCACTTTAACCCCTTTCCAACACCCGCCGTAAAAGTTACAGAGGGAAATGTTCACTGTGTGTAAAGATGGCCATCTTAACTTATCACCCGGGAGGGTTTTGCTCCCCTTCTGTACAGCCAACCATCCAATGGCTACCACAGCATCTTCTAGAGCTACTGACACTTTTTCAGTGAACAGAGCGGTGTTTGGTGGTCCAATGACTGTCAAAAGCTACCAAGCCCCTTCATCCTGCTCCTCCTTCCTGTATCAACTCCTCTCCTCCCTGTACTCTCTTCCTTGGGGGTGCAGGGTTTTTTCACCCTCCAAAGGGTTGACTGACGGTAGTTTTTTTTTCCATCTAAAAAAACAGATCTCAAATGGAAATGGCTGAAACGGATGCCATATGTGCATAACTGATGCATAGGATCTGAAATGAAATGGTGATGTGAACTCGCCCTTAGTGATTAGTTTACAAAAGCAGCACCACTGCTAGGGACTTTACATGTGATGGCTGCTATGACCGCGGGCCAGTGTAGTGAGGGCAGATCACCCCCATAACCGTGCGTCAACCACAAACCCCCTCCCCATAACAGTGCCTCATCCACAGATCCCCCATAACAGTGCCTCATCCACAGATCCCCATAACAATGCCTCCCATCCCCATAACAGTGCTCATCCACAGATCCCCCATAACAGTGCCTCATCCACAGATCCCCCATAACAGTGCCTCATCCACAGATCCCCCATAACAGTGCCTCATCCACAGATCCCCCATAACAGTGCCTCATCCACAGATCCCCCATAACAGTGCATCATCCACAGATCCCCCATAACAGTGCATCATCCACAGATCCCCATAACAGTGCATCATCCACAGATCCCCCATAACAGTGCCTCATCCACAGATCCCTCCCATAACAGTGCAGCATCTACAGATCCCCCATAACAATGCTCCATCCACAGAACCCCCTATAACAGTGCTCCATCCACAGAACCCCCTATAACAGTGCTCCATCCACAGAAGCCCCCATAACAGTGCCTCATCCACAGATCCCCCATAACAGTGCATCGTCTACAGATCCCCCATAACAGTGCCTCATCCACAGATCCCCCATAACAGTGCCTCATCCACAGATCCCCCATAACAGTGCATCGTCTACAGATCCCCCATAACAGTGCCTCATCCACAGATCCCCCATAACAGTGCCTCATCCACAGATCCCCCATAACAGTGCATCATCCACAGATCCCCCATAACTGTGCCTCATCCACAGATCCCCCATAACTGTGCCTCATCCACAGATCCCCCATAACTGTGCCTCATCCACAGATCCCCCATAACTGTGCCTCATCCACAGATCCCCCATAACAGTGCCTCAGCCACAGATCCCCCATAACAGTGCCTCAGCCACAGATCCCCCATAACAGTGCATCGTCTACAGATCTCCCATAACTGTGCATCATCCACAGATCCCCCATAACTGTGCCTCATCCACAAATCCCCCATAACAGTGCCTCATCCACAGAGCCTCCATAACAGTGCCTTATGAACAGATCCCCCATAACAGTGCCTCATCAACAGATCCCCCATAACTGGGCCTCATCCACAGATCCCCCATAACTGTGCCTCATCCACAGATCCCCCATAACTGTGCCTCATCCACAAATCCCCCATAACTGTGCCTCATCCACAGATCCTCCATAACAGTGCCTCATCCACAGATCCTCCATAACAGTGCCTCATCCACAGAAACCCCCCCATGACAGTGCTCCATCCACATCTAAAGAAACCACCTACAATACTACTGTAAATAATAATAATGTAATAGATGTGTGCTATCTGTATTCTCCATGGACAGCATAAGTATCTATTGGATTTAATGTGTTTATTCATACATCTGTGTGTTTTCCACTAAACGAGAGCCATTAAAAACAATGGAGACATGCACTACTTTGGTAGGAGATGCCCCTATTCACTCTAGCAGTGCATGTGGAATACTAATACAACATAGAAGGCATAAAATGGCCAGTGTATCAAACACTGAACCCAACATCTACTTGAATTTTTTCACTGATGCCAAATGGATACAGACATGTGGTTTGGAAAAACCCCAGTCAGTTTTTTTTTTTTGTTTTTGTGACCCATTTTACTGTTCTAATTCTAAGCATCCATTCACACAGCCATATCCGTTCTGCGATCCACAAATTGCGGATCGGCAAAACTCGAATACTGCATCTTACAGTTCCACACATTTAGGCCTATGCTAAAAATGTCCATCATAAGAATACCATATGTTATATCTTTCTACGGGGCCATGGAACTGACGTGTTCTGTCTGCATCTTTTGCAGCCCCATTGAAATGAATGCGGATCAGACCGAAAGTATGGTAGAGCGAATGGACCCTTAAAGGAACTCTGCCACCAGTTTTATGCTGCTATGCAATGTGCATGCAATGAGTCCTGGTATGCATGAGCTTCTGGCTTTCTCCGCCTCCGTGCCTCTGACTGACGTTTTGTTTTCTAAATGAATTAACAGCAGGGAACGGAAAAAATCAGGAGCTCGTGGATATTCAGGACTTGTCGGCATGCACTGCAGCTTGTTTTTTTTTTAGAGATAAACTGTAGTTTTTATTGGTAGCATTTCTGTGGAATGTACTTTCTTTGATCACTGTTACTCAGTTTTTTTGGGAGGGTGACTGAAAAACAGCAAATCGTGTTTTTCATTTTTTCTCCACTGTACAGGAAATTTAAAAAATTTGCTAATAGTTCAGACATTTTCAGACACCGTGATACCTGATGTTTATTTTTTTATTGTTTATATGTTTTTCTATGTAAAATTGGGAAAGGGGAATGATTTAAACTTTTCATATTTTATTTTTCTTTACTTTTTTTTACTTTTATAATAATAATAACTTTTAACCCACTTAGGGGTCTAGAACCTGGGATCTTTTGATCCCTTGTCCTATTCACCCTTTTTTCTGGGTCCGTTCCGTTTTTTTAAGACCGTATATGGAACCATTAATTTCAATGGGTCCGCAAAAAAAATGGAAGTTACTCTGTGTGCATTCCGTTTCTGGATGTCCGTTCCGCAAAAAAATAGAACATGTCCTTTTATTTTATGGACAAGGATAGGACTGTTCTAGTTTTTTGCAGCACAATCTGCGACTTTTTGTTGCTCATGCCACTTTTCCCAAGTGCAGAGAAACGGAGGCATAGTGTGGACATGAAGAGGACTGGCCAGCAAGGGAGCTGGCATAGATTTTAGGATTTCGCATGGCCTGCTGGAGGAACCGCCAAAGTTATGTAAAGGCCTACACCTTCCACATAACTTTGGCACATCCACTGGCAGCGCAGGCAGGAACTATGCGTCTAAATCGATGGTCTTAATAAATGTCCCCCACTTTTTTTTTTTTTTAAGCCAAAACATCATAGATCATAGAGGAATATTAGTTATAAAGGGAGTTATTTACCCCTTCCTTTTTTCTTTATGCGCTCCTGGCTGTGGCTGCATCAAAACAGAAGAGACAGAGTAAGCCAAAATACAAAAATAATTAATTTATTGGTCCAAAATTACAATTAAAACATATTTCTCCAAAATACTGGATATTATTGGAGGTAACCCCAACAATACAGAGTACACTTACGGCGCAGTCCAACATCAATGTCAAGACAGGTAGTTGTAATGCAAAATAAAATGTGAGAAAATAATAATGAAAGAAACAGTCCAGAAATGTGCAAAGTAATGTGCTGGCTAGTATAAAGAAACCACCTACAATACTACTGTAAATAATAATAATGTAATAGATGGTGTGTGAATGATATCAATAAATAAATCCCCTTGACAGAGAACTCCACAGTAACTGCCCCTTTAACAGTAACTCACTTAACAGTGACCTCATAATATCCCGCTGCCCCTTTAATAGCGGCCTCCACAGACCCCTCCTCCCTTAACAGTGACCTCCACAGCAGCCTACCCCCTTAACAGTAACATCCACAGCACCCTCCCCTTTAACTGTGACCTCCACAGCAGCTAGAGTGGCCCCTGGCTTCACCCCAGAAAGCCGGACCTCACCAGCCACGCGCCCAAATGTGAAGCCACGACCCCGATCCCCATGAAGCCACACGCCCCGGCTCCATGAAGACACAGAGGAGAAGAGGTTCCTGACCTGATGGTGAGCTAGGGACAGCCCGGTGCTTCTCTCTCCCTCAGTCAGCCACAGGGGTGGGGGTGAGAGAAGCCTCAGTCAGTTGCTGCAGATCACACTCAGACAGCACAACGCTGCTGTCTGAGCGTGAGCTACTGAAAGGGTGGACATCCCTGCGTCCGTCCAGGCACTGCATCGGATGGAGGACAGGGAGACAAAAAAAACGGACTGTCCAGCCTAAAACCTAACGTCTGGTCACCCTAACAGCAGCCTGCCCCTATGGTGGCCAGAGGTCCGGTTTTAGGCCGGACAGTCCGGCTTTCATACTCCCTGTCCTCCGTCATGCGCAGGGCCTGGATGGAGACAGGGATGTCCTTTTGAACAGCTCACTCTCAAACAGAAGCACTGTGCAGTCTGAGCATGAGCTACAGGGAGAAAGTCACCCTCCCACCCCTGCAACTGACAGAAGTTGATTTTTACCTTTATTTTTGCAATCCCTGTCGGCTGCGAAGTGAGAGGAGGCATGGCCTGCCCTGGTCGGGGATGGGCAGGGCTTTTAACTCCTTCTTTTGAGGGTGGCCTGAATTACAGGTCTATGCCATGGTAATTTATGAGGAAACACAGTGGGTAGCAGTAGAAGAAAACATCTTTTATTACTAGTGAATGGTAAATATGTGAAACTTACATTATATTAGGTAATGATTAGAGATGAGCAAGCACTAAAATGCTCAGGTGCTCGTTATTCGAGTCGAATTTTTCCCGATGCTCGGGTGCTCGATTCGAATAACGAACCCCAATGAAGTCAATGGGAGACTCGAGCATTTTTTGCAGGGGACCAAGGCTCTGCCTAGGGAAGGCTGGGTGAAAACCTGGAAACCTCAGAAAATGATGGAAACACCACGGAAATGGACAGGAAACAGCAGAGGCAGCATGCATGGATGCCTCTGAGGCTGCCTAATCCCACCATTACCCCAAATTCTCGGGCAACAGCCTGGTGGTGACCCTCAAGGCAATTGTGCTCACCCAGACGATAAAAAATTATCGTGGCCCTGTATGGCTGTGACTACAGAGTGACCGAGTTACACTGCGGGAGCAGGCGAAGCACATTAAAATTTAGCGTGACCCTGTATGGCTGTGACTACAGAGTGACCGAGTTACACTGCGGGAGCAGGCGAAGCACATTCAAATTTATCGTGGCCCTGTATGGCTGTGACTACAGAGTGACCGAGTTACACTGCGGGAGCAGGCGAAGCACATAAAAATTTAGCGTGACCCTGTATGGCTGTGACTACAGATTGATCGATTTACACTGCAGGAGCAGGCGAAGCACATAAAAATTTATCGTGGCCCTGTATGGCTGTGACAACAGAGTGACCGAGTTACACTGCGGAAGAAGACGAAGCACATAAAAGTTTAGCGTGACCCTGTATGGCTGTGACAACAGAGTGACCGAGTTACACTGCAGGAGCAGGCGAAGCACATTAAAATTTAGCGTGACCCTGTATGGCTGTGACTACAGAGTGACCGAGTTACAGTGCAGGAGCAGGCGAAGTACATTAAAATTTAGCGTGACCCTGTATGGCTGTGACTACAGAGTGACCGAGTTACAGTGCAGGAGCAGGCGAAGCACATAAAAATTTAGCGTGACCCTGTATGGCTGTGACTACAGAGTGACCGAGTTACACTGCGTGAGCAGGCGAAGCACATTAAAATTTATTGTGGCCCTGTATGGCTGTGACTACAGAGTGACCGAGTTACACTACAGGAGCAGGCGAAGCACATAAAAATTTAGCGTGACCCTGTATTGCGGCGGAGACAACAGAGTGATCGAGTTAGACTGAGGTAGCAGATGAACCACCCCAAAATTTAGCCTGACACAGCATGGTGGTGACACCACCAATGCCTTTGTCCGACTGAGATTGCAGTCAAATGGCTGTAGGTGAGCCTCCCCAAAAATTTTTTTTGGAGTGTCTGAAGTCGACCCTCCGAAAAAAAAATTTTTAGTGTCTGTAGTTGACGCTCCTGAAAAATTGTTTGGAGAGAGGGCCTGTAGGTGGCCCTCCGGAAACATTGTCTTAAAAGAGTGCCAGTTGGCCTTCTAAAAAATTCCCTTTTGGGTCAGCGTTTGGCAATGAAGAGAAGGAGGAGGAGTAGAGGAGAGGAATCGGATACATAAGGAATCTTATTCTTTAGCTGCTTTCCCCCGGAGGAGATTTGAATTCCGGTGAAATCCAAGCTTTGTTCATTTTAATAAGTGTCAGCCTGTCAGCCCTGTCAGTTGACAGGCGTGTACACTTATCGGTGATGATGCCACCATCAGCACTGAATACCCTCTCTGACAACACACTAGCGGCAGGGCAGGCCAGCACCTCCAAGGCGTACAGCGCCAGTTCAGGCCACGTGTCCAGCTTTGAAACCCAGTAGTTGTATGGAGCAGAGTGATCACGCAGGACGTTGGTATGGTCAGCTAGGTACTCCCTCACCATCTTTCTGTACAGCTCCCCCCTACTCCGCCTAGACTGGGGACAGGTGACAGTGTCTTGCTGGGGTGACATAAAACTGGCAGAGGCCTTGGAGAGCGTTCCCCTGCCAGTGCTGGACAAGCTGCCTGCTCGCCTCCTCTCCCCCGCTACTTGGCCCACAGAACCACGCCCTCTGCCGCTAGCGGCGTCAGATGGGAAGGATTGTTTCAGCTTGTGCACCATGGCCTGTTGATATCTATTCACTCTCATACTCCTTTCCTCTACAGGGATGAGAGTGGAAAGGTTCTGCTTGTACCATGGGTCCAGGAGACTGAACACCCAGTAATCGGTGTTTGAAAAAATGCTTCTAACGCGAGGGTCACGGGATAGGCAGCCTAACATGAAGTCTGCCATGTGCGCCAGAGTCCCAACACGCAAGAATTCCCTCTCCTCACTGGCCTGACTCTCCATTTCCTCCTCCTCCTCCTCTTCAGCCCATACAAGCTCAAGAGTTAAGAAGGACTGAGCATTGGTACCCTCTTCTGTCTCGCCAACATTCTCCTCCTCATCCTCATCCCCCTCCTCCAATACGCGCTGAGAAACAGACCGGAGGGTGCTCTGGCTATCAAGCGACGTATCTTCTTCCCCCATCTCCTGTGACAAGTGCAAATCTTCTGACTTCATGCTGAGCAGTGAGTTTTTCAACAGGCAAAGCAGAGGGATGGTGAGGCTGATAATGGCGGCATCGCCGCTGACCATCTGTGTTGACTCCTCAAAGTTGTTCAACACCTGACAGATATCAGACATCCACGTCCACTCCTCATTGTAGACTTGAGGAAGCTGACTGACCTGACTACCAGTTCTGGTGGAAGTTGACATCTGGCAGTCTACAATCGCTCTGCGCTGCTGGTAAACTCTGGATAACATGTTTAATGTCGAATTCCATCTCGTGGGCAAGTCGCACAACAGTTGGTGAGCTGGCAGTTGTAGGCGCCGCTGCGCTGCCCTGAGAGTGGCAGCATCTGTGCTTGACTTGCGGAAATGCGCACAGATGCGGTGCACCTTGGTGAGCAAATCTGACAATTTGGGGTATGTCTTGAGGAACCGCTGAACTATGAGATTGAACACGTGGGCCAGGCATGGCACATGTGTCAGTCTGCCGAGTTGCAGAGCCGCCACCAGGTTACGCCCGTTGTCACACACAACAATGCCTGGCTTGAGGTTCAGCTGTGCCAGCCACAGATCGGTCTGCGCCGTGATGCCCTGTAACAGTTCTTGGGCGGTGTGCCTTTTGTCACCTAAGCTCAGCAGTTTGAGCACCGCCTGCTGGCGCTTACCCACGGCACTGCTGCTGCGCCTAGAGCTACCGACTGAAGGCGCCGTGCCCACGGATTGTAATTCGGAGGAGGAGGAGGGGTTGGAGGAAGAGGCATAGTACATCTGAGAAACCGTGTGGGCCTCGGTGTGGGCAGTACATGAGCGGCCCCAGGGTCAGACTCGGTCCCAGCCTCCATCAAGTTAACCTAATGTGCCGTCAGTGAGATATAGTGTCCCTGCCCGGCAGCACTTGTCCACATGTCCGTGCTTAGGTGGACCTTATCACTAACCGCGTTGGTCAGGGCACGGATGATGTTCTCTGACACGTGCTGGTGTAGGGCTGGGACGGCACATCGGGAAAAATAGTGGCGGCTGGGGACCAGGTACCGAGGGACAGCCACCGCCATCAGGTTGCGGAAAGCCTCAGTCTCTACCAGTCTATAGGGCAGCATCTCCAGGCTCAACAATTTGGAGATGTGGACGTTGAGGGCTTGTGCATGTGGGTGGCTGGAATTGTATTTGCGCTAGCGCTCAAATGTCTCCTGCAAAGACAGCTGAACGCTGCGCTGGGACACATTGGTGGAGGTTGCGGAGGATCGTGGAGGTGAAGGGGTGGTTGTAGGGCGGGAGGCGCTTGTGCCGGGGTCCTGGGCGGGGGGTTTACTCGCCGAGCCAGCATGTGACACAGGGGAAGGGGCAGTGGTGTGACCCGCAGGAGGTGAACGGCCTTGGTTCCACTGAGTCGGGTTTTTAGCACTCATATGCCTGCGCATGCTGGTAGTGGTTAGGCTGGTAGTGGTGGCTCCCCTGCTGATCCTGGTGTGGCACAGGTTGCACACCACAGTCCGTTGGTCATCCTCACTTTCTTAAAAAACCTCCAGACTTGCAAACATCTAGGCCTCGGCACGGGAGCTTCACTCCGTGAAACAGTTGCTGATCTACCTGCTCTGGCCCTGCTTCTCCCTCTGGCCACCCCACGGCCTCTTCCAACCTGTTCTGATGCTGCACTTGCCTCCCCCTCAGAAGCACTGTCTTGAGTTGGATTGCCAACCCAGCTCGGGTCAGTCACCCCATCATCCACCAGCTCTTCCTCCGATTTCTCACTCTACTCCCCCCTCGGACTTACTGCCCTGACAACAACGTCACTGTCTGACAACCGTGTCTTATCAGCATCATCATCATCCGACACCTCTTCACGCACTACTTGCACTAAGTCCACACTCTCATCAACCACAGACTGTGAAAGTTCTAAATTTTGGGCATCGGGACAGAGCAACTGCTCAGGTTGCTCTTGAGCAGTGGTTTGTGTCTCTGGGTAGGGTCCTGAAAAGAGTTCCTGTGAGTATGCCTGATCTGAATCCATACTTTCCGTGGTGGGGGGCAGGCTGGGGGGAAGGAGGTTGAGCTGGAGGAGACAGAGGTCTACTCCCTTGGCTAGCGTGGGTGGACTGCCTGGAAGACTGGGTGGTGGATAAATTACTGGACGCATTGTCCGCTATCCACGTCATCACCTGTTTGCACTGTTGTGGTTTCAATAGTGGTGTGCCACGTGAACCTGTAAGTTGTGAGATGAAGCTAGGGAGCGAAACTCTGCGGCGTTCCACTGCTCCCTCATCAACATGTACAGTGTCAACCTGCACAGGACCAAGGCCTCTGCCCCCTACACTACTTGAACGCCCACGTCCACGCCCTCGTCCTCGACCCTTAGCCCTTGGGTTCAACATCTTGTATGTTCACTGCACTGTATGATATATAACTGAGAGAAAAAATGTAGTCTTTAGACGGCGGCTATTGTACGGCAAACCACTCAATTTTTCACTGCAATGTATGATATATAACTGAGAGGAAAAACATATATTTTCTACACTCCGGCTAGTGTGCAGCACACGACAGAATTTTTCACTGCACTGTATAATATATAACTGAGAGGAAAAACGTATATTTTCTACATTCCGGCTATTGTGCAGCACACGACACAATTTTGCACTGCGCTGTAGTAAATATATGTGAGAGGAAAAACGTAGTCTTTAGACGGCGGCTATTGCACCACAAACCACTCAATTTTTCACTGCACTGTATAATATATAACTGAGAGGAAAAACATATATTGTATACACTCCAGCTAGTGTGCAGCATACAACAGAATTTTTCACTGCACTGTATAATATATAACTGAGAGGAAAAACTTATATTTTCTACACTCCGGCTAGTGTGCAGCACACGACAGAAATTTTTCACTGCCCTGTATAATGTATAACTGAGAGGAAAAACGTATATTTTCTACACTCCAGCTAGTGTGCAGCACACGACGCAATTTCGCACTGCACTGTAGTATATATGACTGAGAGGAAAAACGTAGTCTTTAGACGGCGGCTATTGCACTGCAAACCACTCAATTTGTCACTGCACTGTAGGATATATAAAAAAACGTATTCCCTAGACTGACGCTACTGTACAGCACACTACATAATTGTTCACTGGACTGTAGTGTATAGAAATGACAGAAAAACGTATTCCCTAGAATGACGCTACTGTACAGCACACTACATAATTGTTCACTGGACTGTAGTGTATAGAAATGACAGAAAAACGTATTCCCTAGAATGACGCTACTGTACAGCACACTACATAATTGTTCACTGGACTGTAGTGTATAGAAATGACAGAAAAACGTATTCCCTAGACTGACGCTACTGTACAGTACACTACATAATTGTTCACTGGACTGTAGTGTATAGAAATGACAGAAAAACATATTCCCTAGACTGACGCTACTGTACAGTACACTACATAATTGTTCACTGGACTGTAGTGTATAGAAATGACAGAAAAACGTATTCCCTAGACTGACGCTACTGTACAGTACACTACATAATTGTTCACTGTAGTGTATAGAAATGACAGAAAAACGTATTCCCTAGACTGACGCTACTGTACAGTACACTACATAATTGTTCACTGGACTGTAGTGTATAGAAATGACAGAAAAACGTATTCCCTAGACTGACGCTACTGTACAGTACACTACATAATTGTTCACTGGACTGTAGTGTATAGAAATGACAGAAAAACGTATTCCCTAGACTGACGCTACTGTACAGTACACTACATAATTGTTCACTGGACTGTAGTGTATAGAAATGACAGAAAAACGTATTCCCTAGACTGACGCTACTGTACAGTACACTACATAATTGTTCACTGGACTGTAGTGTATAGAAATGACAGAAAAACATATTCCCTAGACTGACGCTACTGTACAGTACACTACATGATGACTTTTCCCTGGTAGTTACTCTATACGCTGTTGCGTACGAATTTAATTCAGCGATGCAGACTCCTCCCTGGTAGTTCCGCCCCTTTCGCCAGCGTGGGAGGATGACGAGGCAACTCAGGAAATTAAGTTGCGCATTCGTGCGCCTCTTCCCTTTTTACCCCTTTTCAGGTTATTTGGGGAGCCCCTTGAAAGAGGGTTTTTTAAGGAACCTTTGCTGCTTTTTTTTTTACCCATTTGGATTACAATTTTGCCTATGTGGATTACAAATTGCGACTGAGTTTGGGACTCTGCTCCAGTTCTATGACAAGTGTCAGAAGAAAAGAGACTTAAACGTGTCCGTGAGCATACTAGGTAGGTGATATTTAAAATTTTTATATTATACCTATAATAATGTATTTGCACTTTACCATATATATGTCTCGAATATTCGCTCTGCCTCTGAGGAGTGCACGCCGCGGCCTCTCCTCGTACGTGCCTGCGTATTACGTAATCGCTTAGACAATAGTATGCTGAGATTCGTAAGCTATTTGTACGCTTATGCGTACGTATTCTAAGAAGTTGCGTACATTTTGTAAATGAACGTTCGTTATTAGTGAGCGAATGTTCGCTAATAGCACATAATAACGTATATTTTGTACGCAAATACAACGAATCTATTCGTCGAATATACGAATTTTAGGAAAAGTTCGGCGAATGTTCGGAATAACTTTTTGAATGTCCCTTCTGCCACCAGTCACTATGTACAGTGTGCAGCCAAGATGGAGACCAAAAAAACAAGGTGCTTGTAGCCCTTAGAAGGGCTGTTGGGTTCTTTGTGGGTGATTCCTGCCTAACCAACATCTAAATTCAGGCCCTAACACTCTCCCTGACAGACAGCAGCTCTATCCCTAATCTCATGCAGACGGCGTATGACGCGAGTAGCGCGGGACCAGATTCTTATATTCCCGGGTCATCTGATCTGGCCAGCCAATCCCTGCTATCGACTTGTAGGGGCCCCACGTGATGCTAGGAGGTACCAAAGACTCTCCTGCATGTTGATTGGCTGAAAAAAGGCGGCTAACATGCAGGAAGAGGAAGTTGCCATTTCCTCAAGGATCGCGATATGCTCGTCCGAGTAGCGAGCATATGCGAATACCCTAATGCTCGAACGAGCATCAAGCTCGGACGAGCATGTTCGCTCATCTCTAGTAATGATTGATGATGAATTAGTCTAAAACCTAAGGTATAGTGGGTTGTTAATGGGCCTGCAAGCTTCTATTGGCTGATAAGGGTCATGTGAACAGGCTTCTATTGGCTAATGCATTTTTTGGGAATATCTCACAAACGGTACATCCTGGAGAGCTGAGACATATTCTAAAACCTTCCCGAACACCTGATATACCTGTGTGCCAAATTTTGTGATTGTAGCTGCGACGGTGCGGATTCCTTTAATGGACATATATACACTCAGCTTTATATATTAGATAATATATAGGCAAAGAAAAAATAAATAAATAATGACATACAAGATACACGATTATTTCGAGCATGTGACCATAAGACAATGACACTAAATGCAGTGATTTGTAAGAGGTCTTTGAGCAGTTTGGAGGAGACAGTTCAAGCTTTGTGCCTATTGTCCTATCAAAAGCCGCACTACTGTGTGCCACCCGCGCGTCCTTGTCACATAGTTTGTGGAAGCAACAAACAGCACTCTGTAACTGCTTTAGTGGAAGGAGAGCTGTACAAGTGCTTAGAAGTATCTACTGGACAGTGGCAATTTTCCTATTGCCTCATGTAATCTTTCTGTTATCGGCAGCTGCTGAACACAGCTCCGCAGGGGGGATGTCAGACTCTTGTCAATCTGGATAGCCTATTCTGAGGATAGGTCCTTAATATCTAGAGACTGAAAAAACCCTGAATGCACTGATCAGATTACGCAAAGTATCAATTATATTTTTATTGTCTTTGGACTCTAATTGGATTTGTGCATTCTCTGTTCTTTCCTTGCACTTGAATGCTAAATCTACTGCTTAAAGGGGTTTCTGACTCTTTTTAACTGATGATCTCTGGTGCCACGTGAGGTACAGGGCTGGTTCTAGCTTTGTTAGAAAGAGGTTATGTACTATATCAGGGATGCCCAACCTGCAGCCCTCCAGCTGTTGAAAAACTACAATTCCCAGCATGTCTGCACAGATTTCAGCTATTAGGGCATGCTGGTAGTTGTAGTTTTGCAACAGCTGGAGGGCGGCAGGTTGAGCATCCCTGTACTATATGATATCTGATTTTCATTTTTACAAAAGACAACTGAAGGGAGATCTAATAAGATCTACTCTGATCAGTCCCCCGGTGTTAATTAGACCACAGCTCAGACCCTCAATGTTAATCGGGTATTAGATCTATAATGGAAGCGCTCATTAGTATTCGCCCCATAAGACACACTGACAAAAAAGTGTGTTTTGTAGAGTGAAAACTACGGTAAATTATAAAAGTATTTGTCTTGCACGGTGAATGCTGCAACAGGAAAAAAAATCATAAAATTAAACTGAATTGCTGCCAAAAACAGAACTAAACTTTTCTTGAGGTTTCCAATATTTAGAGACAGCTGGGAATAGAAAATCTTCCTACATCAATACAGAATTTCTGATGACATACCTGACATTGTCCTGGAATAAAACAGTTTCTTTCACACTAATTGTTGATGTTATATGGTATTTTCTGGCATTTCCAAACACTGACAGTGAGAGTTGCTGAGACTGTTTCAGAAGAAGTGGGATAAGACTTTGAGATCTGAAGGTTTGAAAATTTCAAGAAAATTTCAGGGATATTGGGTCCAGAGATTTACCAGAGTTTGCCTTTCATACATCAGCCCAAAGGTGTTCTCACTACACAAGGAAATGTTCTGGATGCCTAGATGTGGCCACACTGATTTTGAGGAACATTCACTCCTGTGTTCACACATCAGTTCACTCATGCAAAACCTGGATTTAGTACTAGGGCAATGGGGAGAAAGTCCAGGACCGATATTGTGTCTGTTTCCATTCACACATTCAGCTCTTCCTGGTAAACTACAGAAAATATCTGGGTCATCCTATAAGTGTTATGGGAGATTGATAGATGTCAGTTCTACTTCTAGGACTGCCACCCATCTGGAAAATGTGGGTCCCCTTTTCCCTTTTCACCCTCCAGGAGGGAAGAGACAATGCATGCATGAGACTCTCTCCATTGTAGTTTAAAGAAGGCATTTCCAAAGGGAGATGGAAATAAGTGCTGGCCCCAGGTAGTCGGGATTACAGAAACATGAAAGAATAAATCCTATTTCAGGCGCAATTAATCCAAAGCCAGGAGCCCGTATAGTTGTAGACAATAATCTTCTTTTATTTATCCAAACAATATTGTGTATCAGAAACAACGCGTTTCGGGGGAGCTTAGGCCCCCTTCTTCAGGTATAAAGGTAAGTATGAACAATTTAGGGTATAAATAGTTGTGGCGTTTTTTTTAGCTATTTATACCCTAAATTGTTCGTACTTACCTTTATACCTGAAGAAGAGGGCCTTAGCTCCCCCGAAACGCGTTGTTTCTGTTACACCATATTGTTTGGATAAATAAAAGAAGATTATCGTCTACAACTATACCGGCTCCTTTGGCTTTGGATTAATTGCGCCTGAAATAGGATTTATTCTTTCACATACGGTCTCCTTGTGGGATTGGGCCTCCTCTTCAACAAGGATCCTCTCCTATGGGCAGCAGATCCGGCCACTGGATAACGTATGAGACATACGAATAAGTCTACAATAGCGTTGTGCCTATAAGTTGCACAACTGTCTAAGGTGAGCACTCACTTGTCTTAATTGGTTCTCTCGTGACATTGAACGTACTACTCTATGTTTTTTGGGCTCTCCTTGGGTCCGCCACTAAATCTTGACACGCCCATTACGTTTTTATACTGGGCTTACAGAAACGGCTGACGTTGTGCTCGACTGTTTCTGTAGGACTGGAGCTTAGTCCCCTGTCACTGTACAACCTCTTTAAGTGAGTTACTAGAACAGTCAAGTGTTTTACTACTTCCATAAACTACAAATGAAGTTAGCTGTACTCATACAGCCACCTCTCCATCACATCTACTCCTTTCTGAAGACCTACAAGAGGATCAAAAGACCCACATATTACTGATCTATGGGGGATCCAGAGACGTCTACACAGTAATGTAATAGATTTTGCCTGTTCTGCCACCACCTGCCACTTCTCTTCTGTCTAACATAAGAAATACATGTGGACAGCCACCAATACAGACAAGCATACCTGGGACCAGATGGATGGGGGACCTGCACATAATAGAATTGCAGGACACAGGTTGTGCACCATGCTGTAAATATACCAGATTTTATGAATGGTACCTGTATAAATCATAAATTTCAAAGCAATAGAAAGGTATTTTGGTTTTGTACTGGAGTACGTATTAAATTACATTACATATTATTACATTCCTTTGGTAATTTTGGCAAAATGTGCGGTTTAATTCACCGTATTAGGCTAGTTTTAAACTAGCGTTTACCATCTCCAGAAAGTTGTTCCATAGGGAGAAACCTGCTGGAGATGTCTGGATGTGGCCCTGCTGGAAGCTACCACATCGCCATACGGCTCCATTGACTATAATGGGGACTGGCAGAGATGCGGCCACAACCCGGCAAATATGCAGAGTTTCGTCCGGCTGAGTCTCGGCATGTTTTCCGGGTTGCGGCCAGTTCTCCGACGATCTCCATTATAGTCAATGGGGCTGGCGGGTGCCAGGTAGCGTCTGGCAGTGCCGGATCCAGACATCTCCGGCAAACTTCTCCCTGCCAGAACACTGATAAATGCTAGTGTGAAACTAGCCTTACAAGAAGAAGGAAACCAGCACATATGAAATATAAATTTGTGTATATATTTATGGTGTAGTCTCTGTTTTGTCTAGATACTGATTTTAACCTTTCTTTTCTTATTAAACAGGCATTTTCCTGACAATCTGGATGGTTTTGAGAAGCTTCTGTCATCTGTTCCTGGTGAAAAATGGATATCAGTGGATTTCTGAAATCTCAATTCTTTTGCCATCTTTTTATCAGTTATGTCTTTATTGGAACTGGACTTATCATTAATTTAATTCAACTTTTTACTCTCATCATCTGGCCTTTTAATAAACAACTGTACCGAAAGATCAACTGCAGACTGGCATACTGCGTATCAAGTCGTAAGTGCTGTTTTCTTTTTTAAATTTATGGGGTATTTTTGTCTAGTTTGAGTTTATATATGAGTGAAGATAGATAGATAGATAGATAGATAGATATATATATATATATATATATATATATATATATATATATATACACACAGTAAATATATATATATATATATATATATATATATATATATAGCGCCTTGCGAAAGTATTCGGCCCCCTGGAACTTTTCAATCTTTTGCCACATTTCAGGCTTCAAACAAAAAGATATAACATTTTATATTTTTGGTGAAGAATCAAAACAAGTGGGTCACAATTGTGAAGTGGAACGAAATTTATTGGATCATTTAAACTTTTTTTGTAATAATAAAACTGAAAAGTGGGGCGTGAAAAATTATTCGGCCCCCTTGCATTAATACTTTGTTGCGCCACCTTTTGCTGCGATTACAGCTGAAAGTCGCTTGGGGTATGTCTCTATCAGTTTTGCACATCTAGAGACTGAAATTCTTGCCCATTCTTCCTTGCAAGGAGAAGACTGATCAGAGATGCAGCCAAGAGGCCCATGATCACTCTGGATGAACTGCAGAGATCTACAGCTGAGGTGGGAGAGTCTGTCCATAGGACAACAATCAGTCAAACACTTCACAAATCTGGCCTTTATGGAAGAGTGGCAAGAAGAAAGCCATTTCTCAAAGATATCCATAAGATATCCATACAGTTTGCCGCAAGCCACCTGGGAGGCACACCAAACATGTGGAAGAAGGTGCTCTGGTCAGATGAAACCAAAATCCAACTTTTTGGAAACAATGCAAAACAATATGTTTGGCGTAAAAGCAACACAGCTCATCACCCTGAACACACCATCCCCACTGTCAAACATGGTGGTGGCAGCATGATGGTTTGGGCCTGCTTTTCATCAGCAGGGACAGGGAAGATGGTTAAAATTGATGGGAAGATGGATGGAGCCAAATACAGGACCATTCTGGATGAAAACCTGTTGGAGTCTGCAAAAGACCTGAGACTAGGACGGAGATTTATCTTCCAACAAGACAAGGATCCCAAACATAAAGCAAAATCTGCAATGGAATGGTTCAAAAATAAATGTATCCAGGTCTTAGAATGGCCAAGTCAAAGTCCAGACCTGAATCCAATTGAGAATATGTGGAAAGAGCTGAAAACTGCTGTTCACAAACGCTCTCCATCCAACCTCAAAGAGCTCAAGCTGTTTTGCAAGGAAGAATGGGCAAGAATTTCAGTCTCTAGATGTGCAAAACTCATAGAGACATACCCCAAGCGACTTGCAGCTGTAATCGCAGCAAAAGGTGGCGCAACAAAGTATTAATGCAAGGGGGCAGAATAATTTTGCACTCCCCACTTTTCAGTTTTATTATTACAAAAAAGTTTAAATGATGCAATAAATTTCGTTCCACTTCACAATTGTGACCCACTTGTTGTTGATTCTTCACCAAAAATGTAAAATGTTACATCTTTTTGTTTGAAGCCTGAAAGGTGATATATATATATATATATATATATATATATATATATATATATATATATATATATTATATAAAGCTGAGTGTATGTGTGTGTGTGTGTATGTCCGCTAAAGGAATCCGCACCGCTGCAGCTACAATCACAAAATTTGGCACTCATGTACATCAGGTGTCCGGGAAGGTTTTAGAACAGTTTTCATCTCTCCAGGACGTACCGTTCCTGAGATATTCCCAAAAAGTGCATTAGCCAATAGTAGCCTGGTCACATGACCCTTATCAGCCAATAGAAGCTCACAGGCACACATCAGGTTTCTATAACAACCTAGCATTAAAGAGGCAGAGCACTGTGGATGACACTGGGGTATTCTGGTGAAATATAACTTATGTTTTAGACTTACTCATCATCAATCATTACCTCATATAATGTGAATTTTTCTTTCCTCTTTCCTCTGAAATTACTATGGCATCGGCCTGTAATTCAGGCGACCTTCAAAAGAAGGACTTAAAAGCCCCATCCCCAGGTCCCACTAAGTCACGCCCCCGACTCAGTCAGGCCACGCCCCTTCCACTCCGCATCTGACCGGGATTGAAAAAATGAAGGTAAAAATCAACTTCTGTCAGCTGGCTGCAGGGGTGGGAGGGAGTGTGACTTTCTCCCTGCAGCTCATGCTCAGACTGCACAGTGCTGCTGTCTGAGCGTGAGCTGTTCAAAAGGACATCCATGTGTCCATCCAGGCACTGCGCATGACAGAGGACAGGGAGTCTGAAAGCCAGAATGTCCAGCCTTTCCCCAACATGAAGCCGTGCCACTGGTCCCCATAAAGCCACACCCCTAAACAAGAGGCCACGCCCCCTGTGTCCATCCAGGCCCTGCGCATGACAGAGGACAGGGAGTCTGAAAGCCAGAATGTCCAGCCTTCCCCTAACGTCAGTCCGTGCCAACAGTCCCCATTAAGCCACACCCCTAAACACGAGGCCACGCCCCCTGTGTCCATCCAGGCCCTGTGCATGTCAGAGGACAGGGAGTCTGAAAGCCAGAATGTCCAGCCTTCCCCCAATGTGAAGCCGTGCCACCGGTCCCCATGAAGCCACACCCCTAAACAAGAGGCCACGCCCCCTGTGTCCATCCAGGCCCTGTGCATGACAGAGGACAGGTAGTCTGAAAGCCAGAATGTCCAGCCTTCCCCTAACGTGAAGCTGTGCCACCGGTCCCCATGAAGCCACACCCCTAAACACGAGGCCACGCCCCCTGGTTCCATGAAGACACGGAGGAGAAGCTGTTTGAGCGTGAGCTACTGAAAGCGTGGACATCCCTGTGTCTGGCCAGGCACTGCGTCGGACAGTGGACAGGGAGTCTGAAAGCCAGACTGTCCAGCCTAAAACTGGACCTCTGGCCACCCTAGGGGCAGGCTATGTTAGAGTGGCCAGTTGTCCGGCTTTAGGCTGGACAGTCCGGTTTTCTGGCTCCCTGTCCTCAGTCCAGCACAGTGCCTGGATGGACGTAGGGATGTCCACCCTTTCAGTAGCTCACGCTCAAGCAGCTTCTCCTCACGGAGCCAGGGGGCGTGGCCTCATGTTTAGTGGTGTGTCTTCATGGTAACCAAGGGCACTGTTTCACGTTTGGGGGAATGGCCGGTGAGGTCTGGCTTTCTGGGGTGAAGACAGTGGCCACTCTAGCTGCTGTGGAGGTCAGAGTTATAAGGGGCGGGCTGCTGTAGAGGTCACTCTCGATATTTTTTTTTTACGTCACACACAAACATTAAATAAAATAGATCAAATATACCCGGGCGAAGTCGGGTCCTTCAGCTAGTATATATATATATAGTAAGCTGTGCTTAAGGTAATATTTTATATAAGAAATGGCAAATGTTAATGTTTGCAGTAAGGTTTAAAGGGGTTATCCTCTGGATAGGTCATCATTATCCCATCGGTGGGGGTCTGAGTCCCTACAACCCCACTGATCAGCTCTTTCAGGTAGCCACCCAGAGGATAGATCATCAATATAAATTCCTAGATAACCCCTTTAATTTGCATGTTCTATACCATGGTAAAATAATTCTTTTACATTTTTTTTTTAACCACACTTAATAGTATGGACTACAGGATTCCTCATTATTGCCTTATAAAAATGTATTGGCAGATGTATTTGCACATGTACAACCTCATTTTAAAAAAGACGATGGTGAGTATTGCTGGGATTCTAGCTGCAGCTGGCTCCATTATTGGTCTTACAGAGGAATGTGGGGTTTAATGGAGAAGAGTCCTATTCAGTATTTCTCTCTTTTGCAAACTAATTGCGTTAACTGGCTCTTTAAGAGAGGTTTTGGGTTTTTTTTAAAGGAGTTTTCAGGACATTCATAGGTCATGAATACCAGAATGGAGGGAGTCTGACTCCCAGCATCCCCACTGATCAGTTGATTGAAGAGAATGCAGCACATCTGTATCGGGCCCAGCTCTTTTCACTTTTAAGTGGTTGTTCCTTGTTACTGTGGCCTAGTCCCATACAAGTGAATGGGATAGAACTGCAGTAACCAAGCACAACCACTAAAAGTATGGAACCCTCTTTCGCTAGGTGTGCTCTAATCGCTGAAATCAGCTGATTGGTGGGTTGTTGGACCTTTGCCGAACTGATATTGATGATCTATCTTAAGGACAGATCATCAATATTATATTTCCAGAAAACTTTAACAGTGAGAAAGATAGTGGGTACATACATCTTGGACAGCTGGACCTTTAACACCCTCAGCCATTTTTCATATTCCTGCCAGAGCCTATTTTTGCAAATCTGACTTGTCACTTTGTGGTAATAACTTTAGAATGCTTGTACTTACCCAAGCCATTCTGAGATTTTCTCATGACACAATGTACTTTATGTTAAAGGTAAATTTGAGTCGTTTTACGGAAACTTTAGAAAAATTTGCTCTATTCTAAATTTGAATTTGTCTGCTTTTGAGACTAATAGTGATACGTGCTAAAAAAAATTTAGGATGTCAGAAGGCTTAAAATTTTAGATGCAATTTTTCAAATATTTAAAGGGGATATTGCATGATTAATATGAAAAATGAAAATCAGACATCATATAGTACATGACAATCTCATTCTAATAAAGCCAGAACCAGTCCTGTACCTCACATGGATCCAAAGATCTCCCCATTTATTGCTCCAATTGCGCTGCTAGATTTATATCAAGCTGAAGGTTTAAGTGTCTTTTCTGCTGCAGCTCAGGGAGCATGCCCATGCTCTCCCTATCACAGCTCAGGAGGCAGTTGAAGGATGGAACTGAGCATGTGCGACCTTCTAAGTGAGCAGGACAAAGATATAAGAAAAAGAACAAACAGCAGGTGGTGCTCTACAGATACAATGTACTGAATAACTATTGGATATACAAAATTTTTAATTACATACAATTACAAAAGTATTCAGATCCAGGTGCTGGTTTGAAAAATATTTTTCATGGGACAAACCCTTTAAGTCCACTTTTTTAAAGGGGTTGTCCGAGTTATTTTTTTGTTCTTTGTATGTTACTAACTTGTCAAGTATAACAACTTTCCCATACACTTTGTGCTTCTAAAGCTGCTTGTTTGTCAGATTTCACTGAGGGTCACATGACCTGTGATGTCTGCTTATCTCCCTGCTCTGTGATGTTTTGTGCACAAGCCTCAGAGATCAGATAACAGTCTGTACACGAGACGTCACTGGCCATGCCTCCCTGCACTGCCGGGCTGCTATCTGCTCTCTCCCTGGATTCTTTCAGATAAAACATTAACCCCTTCAGCCAGAACACACTGAAGGCTCAAGGCTTTACACAGGCAGGCAGTGAGGAGACAAATGCTGGGCACAGGAGCTGTAGAGATATTGTATTGCACAAGAACAGGTAGGGTGAAGTTCCTGTGTATATCAGCAGTATACACAGTACATACAGCTGGGACTTGTAGTCCTACACACACAACATGCTGCTGAGTATTCCAGCAGACAGACATGTCACTCAGGGCAGCTCTTCTATTCACTAACCTTTGCAGAGCAGGAAGGAGGAGGGGCAGAGATTGTTATTACTGCATGTAAACAAAGGCCAGAAGAGAACCAGGGAAATGAGGAAATATAGATTTTTTTTGCCTGAAACTTGCTTAACTTAGTTATATATTGCTGCCCATCAGATTTACAGTGCTATATATTTTTAATAACTTCATAACTTGGACAACCCCTTTAAGGACCAATTCTGTTTTGAAGTCACTTTGTGGGGTTTACAAGTAGAAGCCACGCACAAATTTTAGAAACTTCACCCTCCAAGTTATTCAAAACTGATTTTACAAACGTTAACCCTTTACACATTTTATAAGAATTAAAGGAAAATAGAGGCGAAATGTCAAAATTTCACTTTTTTTTTTAAAGATTTTCCATTTTTTCCTGTGAGGCAGCAAGAGTTAACTTCAAAACAAACCTCAAAATGAATTACCCTGATTCTGCAGTTTACAGTAACACCCCATATGTGGTTGTAAACTGCTGTATGGGCACATGGGAGGGCTCAGAAGGAATGGAGTGCCATATGGTTTTGGGAGAACAGATTTTGCTGGAATGGTTTTTGGGCGTCATGGCACACCTAGATGCAGTGCCTAGTAGGTAGCCCTGCAGTGAAAACCCCTAAAAAGTAACCCCATTTTGGAAACAACACCCCACAAGGAATTTATTGAGGGGTGTACTGACCACATTGACCCCCATAGATGTTTCATAGCATGTGGAAACACTTGTTCGGAAGAAATGAAAATTTTCATTTTCACAGCCAAGTGTTGCATAAGCTCCCCAATTTTTATTTTCACAAAGGGTGACAGGATAAAAGGCACCACAAATTTTCTTAAGCATTTTCTCCTGACTGCGGCAATATCCCATAAGCGTTCGTAATTGCAGTTTCGCCACATGGCAGGGATCAAGAAAGAAGGAACGCCATATGATTTTTGGAGGGCAGATTTTGGTGGAATGGTTTACGGGCGCCATATTGCTATTGATCAGCCTCTGGACACCAGTACAGTTCATGACATGTTCTCTTTATTCTGCTGGTCAGTACGATTACAGAGATACCAAATCTCTTAATATTATAAAAATGAGTTTCTGTCTGTCTGTCCGTTCTCTATGCGCGACCAAACTACTGGACCGATTTTCACCAAATTCGGCACACAGGTACATCAGGTGTCCGGGAAGGTTGTAGACCAGGTCTTAGCTCTCTAGGACGTACCGTTCCCGAGATATTCCCAAAATATGATCTCCATTAGCCAATATTAGTCTGGGAGCATTTCACTTCAAATTCCAACTGCCGGTTTCTCCACATGCACACAGGTTTCCATAACAACCTAGCCAGGTAATTAGCAGCCAGCTGAGGAGCTCAGCCATTTCTATTCGCTGCTTTAAAGGGGCAGAGCTCTGTGGATGATACTGTTAAAGGGGTATTCTGGTTACCATAAATATAACTTATGTTTTAGACTAATTTTAGACTAAGACCGTTCAGTAGTAATAAAAGATGTTTTCTTCCACTGCTACCCATTGCGTGTCCTCATTAATTACCATGGCATCGACCTGTAATTCAGGCTGCCCACTAAAGAAGGACTTAAAACCCCCGCCCCAGGTCTCGCTAAACCACGCCCCGACCCGGTCAGGTCACTCCCCCTCCCACTCCGCAGCCAATGGGGATTGAAAAAACGAAGGTAAAAATCAACTTCTGTCAGCTGCATTGATTTGCTCTCTGCAACGACACACAGAAACATTAAATGAAATAAATGATATAGAGTAATTTTAGACTACGACCGTTCAGTAGTAATAAAAGATGTTTTCTTCCACTGCTACCCATTGCGTGTCCTCATAAATTACCATGGCATTGACCTGTAATTCAGGCCACCTTCAAAAGAACTTAAAACCCCCACACCAAATCTCGCTAAGCCACCCCCCCGACTCAGTCAGGCCACGCCCCCTCCCACTCCGCAGCCAACGGGGATTGAAAAAATGAAGCTAAAATTCAACTTCTGTCAGCTGCAGGGATGGGTGTGATCACCCCTACAAAATTGTGTTTGGTGGCAACACCACAGCACCAAAAAATGCACAAAACACCAACACAAGCAGCTCAAAATCTAAATTCCAATTTTATTATTATAAACGTTAAAAACAGGACAAATTCATCATAAAAATATTCATAATACATGAAACGGTGGTAAGTGGTATATACATACAGAAAGACACACTGGGCTGGTAATAAGATATTCCTAGTATCAGTCATAATAAATGCCAACAATTCATATATATAACACAATTAATATTTCCATATATACGAGAGAATAAATCCCACAAAATCTCCAAACAGGTAAAGTGCCTAGTGCCAAATTATATCAAAAGTAGCCTATATAACAGAGAACAGAGGGAAAATTCACCCACAATATTACATGAAGTACCTAGCAGCACAAAGTATACATGACAGACGTAACATAAAATAAATACCGAACAGTGTGATCTTGACCCCAACGTACGTTTCGCCACTATGGCTTTCTCAGGGGATGCCATGCTCCAACACTATGGCCTTATTTATATCCTGAAAGATACCTTCCAGCTTTAGTGCCTTAATCACAGTAATTTAGACTGCCAGACATCCTACATCGGCATGCGTTCCAAGTTGGAACGCATGGTGTCATTTCCTGTCTCCACCGGTGATAGGAGAGATCTAACATTATATTTTATTTTATAATCCAATGTCCACCAAATTGATGTTCATCTTTGAATAAGATAACCACAAGATAATAATATTATGTCCCCAGCCAGACACCCTTACACTCTTAAAGGGAACCTGTCACCTTCGAAACACCCCCTGAACTAGAGTAAGCGTTGTATAGTGTAAGTGATGCTGAATCCGAATACGTAAGTTTTATCTTCATACTCACTTCCATTCTGACGCTGTGCTCCCACAAACCTGCAGTAAAATGCACTCAGTGGACTCCGGTGCTAGCTCACATAATGGAGAGTACTCAAAGAAGAGTCCTCTGAATGCATTTTACTGCTGGTTTGTGGGAGCACAGTGTCGGAATGGAAGTGAGTATAAAGATAAAAATTACATATTCGGATTCAGCATCATTTACACTATACAACGTTTACTCTAGTTCAGTGGGTGTTTCGGAGATGACAGGTTCCCTTTAAGTCCGGCCCGCTCGTAGGCACGCAATACCCGGGATACCAGATCACATGGTTCGGGCTATATTCCCGATGGAACGCAAATGCGTCTCAAAGGTACGTATCTAGCGTTCGTACGCACATAATCCCGCGAGACATGGGAACACTTGGTCACATGATTATCAATCCCTGATGACCCGCAAAATGCGTCTCATAGGTCCGGAACATCATTATTTAAGATAACCCCTCCTATCATTGCTGCATATAATGAAGAAACATATATATATAAACCAAGCATTTATAATCAAATATGTGTATGAATCAACTGTGTATAATATATGTGTAATATATCCAACAACACTCTAATATCCCAAATTGTAAATATAAATAAAAATAAAACTAAAGTGAAAACAAATCATGAAGGAAATATATATGCTGCCTGGTGTATCCCAAAAAGCAAAATCAATATAAAGATAAGTATAAATACAGCATATGTATAACAATGTGTAATTAATATTCAATATAATGATGCAAGAAATGACACAAAAAATAACACAAAAAGATCTACATGTACCTTATGCAAACCAAACTAATAGTGAAAAAATATATATAAAAATGCATAAACGTGAATTCCACACGTGACAAAGTGCAAGTGACACACACGTGACTACTAAGTGCTGAGACTACATATACTAGCATAATCGCTAGGAACCTAATAATGCCAAATAAGTCCATCTAATAGCAGCAACGGAATATTTTGTAAGGAACATCCCCCACAATCCGCATAACCGAAAACATGACCTACAGGAAAAATAAGGCAAGGAATATTTAAAAAAATGATTAAAACCATGTAAAAAACTGCAACAATACTCCTAAAGTATTTTGTTGAAGCATATATAAACTCTACTAGAACACGAGGAAGAAAAATTATTTTCACCATTTATCTGCACAGAATAGACTCTAAAGGGGATATGCACCGACCCTTTAGAGTCTATTCTGTGCTGATAAATGATAGCCACTAGAGATGAGCGAGCGTGCTCGGCCGAGCATGCTCGAGTGCCATTTTCGTGTATTTGCGTATGCATTTTAAAATTGGTACGCTAATACATACGCATATTTTAATCTGTACACAAATGCGTACACATAACGTACAAATTGTTAAAATGCGTACGCATTAGTGTACAGATTAAAATATGCGTATGTATTAGCGTACCAATTTTAAAATGCGTACGCAAATACGCGAAAATGGCACTCGAGCATGCTCGCTCATCTCTAGTAGCCACCTTTTGCTTTGATTACTGCTTTGCACACTCTTGGCATTCTCTTGATGAGCTTTAAGAGGTAATCACCTGAAATGGTATTCCAACAGTCTTGAAGGAGTTCCCAGAGATGCTTAGCACTTGTTGGCCCTTTTGCCTTCACTCTGCATTCCAGCTCACCATCTCGATTGGGTTTAGGTCTGGTGACTGTGGAGGCCAGGTCATCTGGCGTAGCACCCCATCACTCTCCTTCTTGGTCAAATAGCCCTTACACAGCCTGGAGTTGTGTTTGGGGTCATTGTCCTGTTGATAAATAAATGATGGTCCAACTAAACGCAAACCGGATGGAATAGCCATGCTGGTTCAGTATGCCTTCAATAAATCCCCAACAGTGTCACCAGCAAAGCACTCCCACACCATCACACCTCCTCTTCCATGCTTCACGGTGGGAACCAGGCATGTAGAGTCCATCCGTTCACCTTTTCTGCGTCGCACAAAGACACGGTGGTTGGAACCAAAGATCTCAAATTTGGACTCATCAGACCAAAGCACAGATTTCCACTGGTCTAATGTCCATTCCTTGTGTTCTTTAGCCCAAACAAGTCTCTTCTGCTTGTTGCCTGTCCTTAGTAGTGGTTTCCTAGCAGCTATTTTACCATGAAGGCCTGCTGCACAGACTCTTCTTAACAGTTGTTGTAGAGATGTATCTGCTGCTAGAACTCTGTGTGGCATTGATCTGGTCTCTAATCTGAGCTGCTGTTAACCTGCGATTTCTGAGGCTGGTTACTCGGATGAACTTATCCTCCGCAGCAGAGGTGACTCTTGGTCTTCCTTTCCTGGGGCGGTCCTCATGTGAGCCAGTTTCTTTGTAGCGCTTGATGGTTTTTGCGACTGCACTTGTGGACACTTTCAAAGTTTTCCCAATTTTTCGGACTGACTGATGTTCATTTCTTAAAGTAATGATGGCCACTCGTTTTTCTTTACTTAGCTGTTTTTTTCTTGCCATAATACAAATTCTAACAGTCTATTCAGTAGGACTATCAGCTGTGTATCCACCTGACTTCTGCTCAACACAACTCATGGTCCCAACCCCATTTATAAGGCAAGAAATCCCACTTATTAAACCTGACAGGGCACACCTGTGAAGTGAAATCCATTTCAGGTGACTACCTCTTGAAGCTCGTCAAGAGAATGCCAAGAGTGTGCAAAGCAGTAATCAAAGCAAAAGGTGGCTACTTTGAAGAACCTAGAATATAAGACATATTTACAGTTGTTTCACACTTTTTTGTTAAGTATATAATTCCACATGTGTTAATTCATAGTTTTGATGCCTTCACTGTGAATCTACAATTTTCATAGTCATGAAAATACAGAAAACTCTTTGAATGAGAAGGTGTGTCCAAACTTTTGGTCTGTACTGTATATATATTTACACAAAGCATTTTTGAAAAAAATCCTGTTTTTTGTTTGCCATATTCTGAGAGCCAATTTTTTTTTCTGCCAATCAGCATTTGTTAGGGCTTATTTTTTTGCAGGATGAGTTGACGTTTTCATTGGTATCATTTTGGGGTACATAGTACTTTTTGATCGCCCACTATTACACTTTTTGTATGGCAAGGTGACAAATAATGACTTTTGACACTGTTTTGTGTTTTTATGTTTTTTTACGACGTTCATCTGACTGGGTAGATCATGTGATATTTTTATATAGCCGGTCATTATGGATGTAGCAATACCTAATATGTGTTTTTTTTTTCCTATGGCTTAATAAGGGGAAAGACTGCTTTTTTTTTTCTTGAATCTTTTACACTTTTTATTATGTTTTGGACATTAGTGTGGGGACCTGATGGGTTTGTAGAGAGCGTTAATCCGTCGGCGTTGGTGTTTTCATCGATGCCGGCAGATGCATGTACAGTGGTTGTGGGGAAGTGGTTAAATGTTCATAAAACCTTGGGGTCAGGTTTGGGTTTATTTATGCAGTATGCTGAGTTAATAGATCCACCCCACAAAATTAAGAATATTAACCAGTTGGTTAGAAATACGATTTATGCATGAAATTGTCCTTGTTAAATTCTTCTTTAGGTGACAAAGGTTTCCCATATGTCACTTGTATAATTATTATTAGTGTTTCTCAGATTTGGTATGTGATCCTGGAGGCTTGAGCATACACAAGATTGCACATTGACACATTTATTCTCTGAGCTCTGAAATGTGTCTTTTATGCAGCATGGAAGGACTGTGTATAATAACTTTGTAAGATTGCCCATCAACTGTCTAGAGCAGGAATGCCCAATCTGCGGCCCTCCAGCTGTTGCAGCATGCCTGGACAGCCCACATCTATTAGGGCATGCTGGGAGTTGTAGTTTTTGGAACAGATGGAGGGCCACAGGTTGAGCATCCCTGGTCTAGAGGATACACACTAGAGATGAGCGAAGCGATTTGTCGATTTGTTGATTCGTATCGAATCTTGGGATTTTTCAGCTGCGAAGCGAATCCGAATATTAGGTGATTCGCTTCGCTTTTGTCCGCATCGCTACGTAGTTTGTCCGCTAAATTATACGCTATTCTACATATAATTTAGTTACTCTATACACTGTTGCGCAGACTCCTCCCTGGTAGTTACTCTACACGCTGTTGCGTACGAATTCTATTCAGCGATGCAGACTCCTCCCTGGTAGTTCCGCCCACTTCTACTGGCTGTGAGGAAGACGTGGCAAGTCAGCAGAGTAAGATGCCGGCGAGACAGCGAGGTCCTGACTGGGGAAGCATGTTGTGGGCAGACGACCCCTATGAGGAGAAGGAACCGGAGGAGATCTATCTCTCACAGCTCAACAGGAAGTCGGATGAGGTGCCTGCTGAGGTGGTGACTCCACTGGCTGACAAAACGGAGGCGGCAGGAGTTCCCGCTCCGCCGCGCAAGGACTACTCCTTACGCCAGAATTTGATGGTCCCTGAGGCTGTCACCCGGAACGCCCAGACCCTCAGGGAATATAAAAAGCTGGTGGAAGAGTGGGTGGTGCAAGTTTTGGAGCACCCCCGTTCCGGTGACCCTAAGCTGGAGCGCCGAAGGGGAACCGTTTTTTGGTTCAACGTGGAGCGGGGAGTCAGTTTCATCGGCGATGAGGAGACGGCGGAGGAATTATATGTTAACCGCTGTTCGGTTAAGCGGCTGTATCTTCCGCCCATACGCCACAATCTCCACGCAGGGGATTATGTGGAGTATACCCCCATGAAGAGCCTCCAAGGCCCCTTTGCTACTGGGGTGAAAATCTTAAAGCGACCACCTACTCCTGCAGCACCCCCGGAAGACTGGAGTGAGGAGGCCCAGGCCGCAGAAGAGGCTTGTAACCTTGAGACCTTGAGATTTGAAGAGAAATCCCAAGGTCAGGATCAGCCGGAACACCTGATTCCTGATTTGCCGCCACCGATACCACCGATCCTTCATGTGGGACAGATGACCACGAACACTTTCGTGTACCATCCAACTGTGGTACAGTACCACTACCAGGCCACACAGTCCGCCGCTCATGGAAGACCATTACCGTTACAGCCGGGGATTCTGTCACCTGGTATGCCGGCAGGAGGATCTGGCCACTACAGAGTGATGGGCAGGGCCAAAGTTACCACTGCCTTTGCCAGTGTGACAGCCCAGTCACCAAGAAGACCATCCTTGAGAGGTCGGCGGGGGTCTGCTGCCGCAGCCAGGGCCGCTTTCATGATGAGGCAGGAGCGCCCTCTCATGTCCTTTAGCTCCAGCAGCAGTGAGGAGGACCTGCTGGCCTTTAAGTAATTCCAGCAGTTTTTATGGGAGCCACAACGTGGACTTATCCTGAAGGGTGGGCACTAGTTGGCCCTTGTTTTTAGTTTTGTTGCCCCGCGTTTGTCCTCACTCAGATGGCCATGGATTGTTAGGACTCCCCCCATCAAAAAAAAGTTTTTTATCCAAGTTGCGCATACGTGCGCCTCATCCCTTTTTTCCCCCTTTTCAGGTTATTTGGGGAGCCCCTCGAAAGAGGGTTTTTTTAAAGGGAACCTTTGCTGCTATTTTTTTACTTATTTGGATTACAATTTTGCCTATGTGGATTACAAATTGCGACTGAGTTTGGGACTCTGCTCCAGTTCTATGACAAGCGTCAGAAGAAAAGAGACTTAAACATGTCCATGAGCATACTAGGTAGGTGATATTTAAAATGTTTATATTATACTTATAATAATGTATTTGCACTATTTACCATATATGTGTCTCAAATATTCGCTCTGCCTCTGAAGAGTGCACGCCGCGGCCTCTCCTCGTACGTGTCTGCGTATTACGTAATCGCTTAGACAATAGTACGCTGAGATTCGTAAGCTATTTGTACGCTCATGAGTACGTCTTCTAAGAAGTTGCGTACATTTTGTAAATGAACGATCGTTATTAGTGAGCGAATGTTCGCTAATAGCACATAATAACGTATATTTTGTACGCAAATACAACAAATCTATTTGTCGAATACACGAATTTTAGGAAAAGTTCGGCGAATGTTCGGCGAATAATTTTTTCAATGATTCGCTAATCTCTAATACACACTAATATATATTTATAGTGATCCCCAATGTGTAGGTAATAAAGAATAAAAGTAATATTCATACATATGATCAGCTGTACTAGAATATTCCTTTAAAGTTTTCTTATCTAGTATACCTTTCACCTTTGTGAACAGCAGATTTTCAGCATGTGTTGTCACCAAGAATGTTTCATCCACTAACAGGAAGCAGAGATCTTGAAACCAGAAACTGGAGTGCAAAAGGAGAGAATTCTAACAAATGTAGTGAAGTGGTTGCCCATAGATAGTGATAAGATAAGCTGTTGCCTTTCATTTTCACACAGGGCCTTCTAAGGCTACTTTCACACTAGCGTTTTAAAATTCCGGTATTGAGTTCCGTCATAGGGGCTCAATACCGGAATAAAACGCTTCAGTTTTGTCCCCATTCATTGTCAATGGGGACAAAACTGAACTGAAGACAACGGAATGCTCCTGAAAGCATTCCGTTCCGTCTTCAGACCGGAGAACAAACCGCAGCATGCTGCGGTTTGCTCTCCGGTCCAGGCATCCGCACCAAGACGGATCCGGAATGAGCCCCAATGCAAGTCAATGGGGGCGGATCCGTCTGGTGTGACCACAATGGTAACCAGATCCGCCCTCCATTGACTTTCAATGGAGTTCATTACGGATCCGGCTACACATAGACACATACAGACACAGACATACACATAAACATAAACATACACACACATATAGACATACAAACACACATACATACTTGCATGCTCCCGGCAGGTCTTCGGAGCGTCGGAGGGACAGGACGGCGCGCACAGATGATGATTACACCAGGCGCCCAGCAGAGGGCGCTGTGGGGAATCGTCACCTGTGCGAGCCGTCCTGTCCCTCCGACGCTCCGAAGACCTGCCGGGAGCATGTAAGTATGTATGTGTGTTTGTTTGTCTATATGTGTGTGTATGTTTATGTTTATGTGTATGTATGTACTGTGTGACATGTGTGGAGCCGGAGCGCGGTTCCAGCTCCACACATGTTACTGCGGCAGGCCTGATCCGGCAGCACCCTTCACCTGCCGGATCAGGCCTGCCGCCAGTGTGAAAGTAGCCTAACATCCCATGTTAGATTGATTGGTTGATATATACTATTCCAGCTTTTTCTTGCACTAGGTTGTGATAAATCTGCCCCCAAGTGTATTAGAAAGTTGCATAAATCATTCATTACACCCTGATTAAGCTGTATTTACCACCAGAAAACTCATTTAATGTGATAAGATATGTCAATAATTAACAGATCTGACTCATTTTGTGTTAGGTTTCACACAGCTTGGTGTTAGCATTTATATTCAGTGCCTTGAAATAGACTTCTAGACTGGAGACACTGAACACATGCTGGTTATATTTCTTCACTTGAAGCGTAACTATCGAGCAGTTCTAAACAATCCTAAACGATTCTGTTGTGTATCAACCTCTGAATAATGCTGACCAGATTATTGGTACCTTGGCTTCATTTGTAATAAATGGTGCTGACATTATTTCTATTAATCTAATTGCATGGCATTCAAGCTTTACAATGAGTGCTTCCAGTTTGGGTTCCCACACGACAGTGTAGTTAAAAGTAACTTCAGGATACTTAAAGGGGTTACTTCACAACACTGAGCTAAAGAGCTGCCTCCTCCTCCTCTCTACTTGTCAGGAGTTATGATCCTGAATATAGCTGATAATATCTTCAGCTGAACCTCTGTCTGAATAGAGTTCATGAGGAGACATGAAGTACAGAGAGGATGGACAGAACAGACTGTGGTAAATAATGAAGTCCATTCCCACAGAGATTCAGCTGAAGATATTAAACTGTGAATCATAATGCCTGACAAGCAGAGCAGAGATGAAGCTCTTTAGTTCAGTGTAAGTAACTTGTCCTCCTTTGTGATAAGGACAGGTTCTGTGTGTACTAATAGGACTGCGGCCATTTTATTTCTCCTAGTGATTGCTCCTCTGACAAAACACACCATTATAACTAATGAAAGGTACTTGGGAATATATTTATAGTAAAGGGGTTCTCTGGGACTTAAATATTACTTAAATAGGTTTTTATAATATGCAAATGACCTCCCCTAGGTGCAGTAGGCGTGAACCTGCACCTAGGAGAGGCTGTAATAACGCCTCTTACCACGCCTCCGTAGCGCTGATTGACAGGGCCGGGCAGCCAGCTCTTTCGGCTCCCGGCCCTGTTCGATCCCGAAATCCCGCGCCTGCGCTCTGCCGTAGTACATCCGCGCACGAAGGAGCCGGGACCCGGGCGGCCGCCGGCTCTCAGCGCGCGTGCGCGGATGTAGTACCGCAGTGCGCAGGCGCGGGATTTCGGGATCGTACAGGGCCAGGAGCCGAAAGAGCTGGCTGCCCGGCCCTGTCAATCAGCGCTACGGAGGCGTGGTAAGAGGCGTTATTACGGCCTCTCCTAGGTGTAGGTTCACGCCTACTGCACCTAGGGGAGGTCATTTGCATATTATAAAAACCTATTTTTTGTCTAAACTGCTGGACAGAGAAATAGGAGACTAACATTACTGTCATCAAGTGTCATTTGCTCATTGCAAATGACACTTGGTTTAATAGGGTGATTTCTGGTGACAGAAACCCTTTAAGTAAGGTAAAATCAGTGCATATTTTTATTAGATTTTTCAAGGCAATCAATACATGTAGTGTGACATTTTGGTCAATTAAATCCTTTTTCAAACACTACAATAGAATAAAGTTACAATAAATACATGATAGTATATGGTGATCAATATACATCAAGTCAATAGGCATACAGACATACAACCCAAGAAATATCTTAAATTCAGACCATAATTTAATCAGTAGATTACCAGACATAATCACATAAATTACATACTATGACATGATTGGTTTTGTAATATATGATTCCAAAGGGCATATATCCGAACGGGTAAGTACTGTATGTCTGTAGTGTGGTAAAAAAAAAACGATATAGATGTGATTAAGGACTATATAATAGAGCAAAATTAGAAAAATAATAGAAAAACAATATGGGATATAGGAAGGATACATCTTCTGTATAGACTAGATAATATTTGTATATAGCAAAACAAAGCATTCTGCCAACAGTATACGGTTATGCATGCGAAATGCTAATGCCAGAAGCAGATGCAAATTAACACTAACCAAAAATGGAAAACATGAAGTTAAAGAAGCACTCCCAGAAATATCTTCTGCTCCATTTGTAATGACTATCCAGTTATTAGTTGTGCCATTCATTTTCTTTCTCTAATGAAATTCTTCCTGAATTATCACCTTTCCCTTGCATCACGTGATTACTCTCTGCATTGCTAAATTTACTGTGGAGCAGATGTCAGCCTCTGTATGCATACTTGGGAGATTTCATGTGCATCTCATAGGCATGTTCTTATAACATTGTTGTCTGCATTGGTATCAGACAAATTTGATCTAGGTACAGTAATTTGAGATAATTGACTGTACCTTTTTTCTTTTAAATTTTCTTTTTATTAAAGAAATTTTAGACAATAAGAACAAAATAATGTTTATAGGTGTCAAGTTACAATTTTAGCTTGTGTCAATCATATTTGTAATTATATAAATTAGGTTGATGTTTTGCAAGCATTTTAAAGATTATATACTGCAGATATGTTATTTAATAAGGTATGTCGAGGTAAAGAGACCGGGGGGAAGGAAATGGTAGGATGACAGATACATGATCTATTGTTTTGGATTAGACAGAGATGCTTTCATGTAAAAAGCAGTGAACTCGTCAGAGGATCTAAAGTTCATCCATGGTTTCCAATTCTGTAAGAAGCGGGTATGGGAATGTGACTCACCCATGCAGACAGCTCCCCCATCTAATAGATATGATCAGTCTTCTGTAGCCAGTGAGTGATGGTGGAGAGTTTAGGTTGGTTCCACATTAGTGATATAATTTTGGCAGCTGATGACAGCATAAGAAACAGTTGAGTGACCTTCGGCATTTAGGGCAGGTAGATATTTAGGAGGAGTGCTTTTGGCGTGGGGGTCTCTCTGAAAGACATATCAGCGCTCCAGATGGCAACCAAAACGGTCGCCAATGCGCCTTAAAATTTGCAGATGGCAACATGACTTTTTAGTCTTGTTGCCATTTGTGACTGGGCCGCTGCGCTGCTGCTGAATATTGCAGTGGGGCACGGGAGCCCATTACTCTTTGCTCCGCCGCCAATCACCGACACAGTCATAGGCTCAAGGCCTAGAAGGTAGTAAAATCACAGCGCAGGCGGGCGTGATTACGTCATCGCGCCCGCCTGTGCTGGGACGCAGAGCACTGACGTGTGTGTGTCTGCGTTGCTCCAGCCCCAGCCGTACCAGCAGCGAGTGAGTGCCGGCGAAAGCAGACAGGTGAGTAAAAGATTTTTTTTTTAAGTGCCAATTTTGGGGACATCACTGCCCAGAAGGGGGCACTAGGGAACATTACCGCCAAGAAGGGGGGGGACATTCGGCAGAAGGGGGCACTGGGGGACATTACCGCCCAGAAGGGGGCACTGGGGGACATTACCGCCCAGAAGGGGGCACTGGGGGACATTACCGCCCAGAAGGGGGCACTGGGGGACATTACCGCCCAGAAGGGGGCACTGGGGGACATTACCGCCCAGAAGGGGGCACTGGGGACATTACCGCCCAGAAGGGGGCACTGGGGGACATTACCGCCCAGAAGGGGGCACTAGGGGACATTACCGCCCAGAAGGGGGCACTGGGGACATTAAGCCAAGAAGGGGGCACTGGGGGACATTACCACCCAGAAGAGGGCACTGGGGGAAATTAACGGGCAGAAGGGGGGCATTGAGGGACATTACCGGGCGGAAAGGTGGCAATGGGGGGACATTACTGGCCAGAAGAGGGGCACTGGGGGACATTACTGGCCGGAAAGGTGACACCGGGGGACATTACTGGCCGGAAAGGTGGCACAGGGGACATTACTGGCCAGAAAGGTGGCACCGGGGGACATTACTGCCCGGAAAGGTGGCACCGGGGGACATTACTGGCCAGAAAGGTGGCACCGGGGGACATTACTGGACGGAAAGGTGGCACTGGGGGACATTACTGGCCAGAAAGTTGGCACTGGCGGACATTATTGGCCAGAAGGGGGGCACTAGTGGGACATTACCGACCGGAGCAGGGGGAAATTACAACTCTGGGGCATATTACTACTGTGGAGGCAGTGTGGGAGAAAATTACTATGTTTGTGCGGCATATTACTACTGTCGGGGCAATGAGAGGGGAAAGTTACTACTGTGGGGGCAGTATGGGGGAAATTACTATTGTGGGGCTAGTATGGGGGAAATTGCTATTGTGGGGCTAGTATGGGAGGAAATTACTATGCGGGGGCAGTGTGGGGGAAATTACTATTGGGGAGGCACTGTAGGGGCATTTCTATTACAGGGACATTATTTTTGGGGACACTATACAGGCATTATTACCTTGAGCACAATCTAGGGTTTTATTATTATTACTGGGGGCACTCTAGGGGGCATTTATAATTGCTGTAGACACTATAGGGGCATTTTTTCTACTGTATTGTAGTAGTATTGTGGGGCATTGGGGAGCACCATGGGCAAAGTATTGGGAGTGGCAGCAGGAGAACACTGCCAGGACACCAGGATGGGGAGGTTGATGGAAAAATTGAGAAATCTAACGTGTCTGTTTTACAAACTCTGTAGAGACGAGATGCGGCTGAAAGAATCTGTCATGGTGGTCTGGGTCAAATGGAGAAGAAGAGGAAAGAGAAGGTCTACATGACAAGAGATGTCCCTGGATGTAAGAGGTACAGTACAGACCAAAAGTTTGGACACACCTTCTCATTCAAAGAGTTTTCTGTATTTTCATGACTATGAAAATTGTAGATTCACACTGAAGGCATCAAAACTATGAATTAACACATGTGGAATTATATACTTAACAAAAAAGTGTAAAACAACTGAAAATATGTCTTATATTCTAGGTTCTTCAAAGTAGCCACCTTTTGCTTTGATTACTGCTTTGCACACTCTTGGCATTCTCTTGATGAGCTTCAAGAGATAGTCACCTGAACTGGTATTCCAACAGTCTTGAAGGAGTTCCCAGAGATGCTTAGCACTTGTTGGCCCTTTTGCCTTCACTCTGCGGTCCAGCTCACCCCAAACCATCTCGATTGGGTTCAGGTCTGGTGACTGTGGAGGCCAGGTCATCTGGCGTAGCACCCCATCACTCTCCTTCTTGGTCAAATAGCCCTTACACAGCCTGGAGGTGTGTTTGGGGTCATTGTCCTGTTGATAAATAAATGATGGTCCAACTAAACGCAAACCGGATGGAATAGCATGCCGCTGCAAGATGCTGTGGTAGCCATGCTGGTTCAGTATGCCTTCAATTTTTAATAAATCCCCAACAGTGTCACCAGCAAAGCACCCCCACACCATCACACCTCCTCCTCCATGCTTCACGGTGGGAACCAGGCATGTAGAGTCCATCCATTCACCTTTTCTGCGTCGCACAAAGACACGGTGGTTGGAACCAAAGATATCAAATTTGGACTCATAAGACCAAAGCACAGATTTCCACTGGTCTAATGTCCATTGCTTGTGTTCTTTATCCCAAACAAGTCTCTTCTGCTTGTTGCCTGTCCTTAGCAGTGGTTTCCTAGCAGCTATTTTACCATGAAGGCCTGCTGCACACAGTCTCCTCTTAACAGTTGTTGTAGAGATGTGTCTGCTGCTAGAACTCTGTGTGGCATTGACCTGGTCTCTAATCTGAGCTGCTGTTAACCTGCGATTTCTGAGGCTGGTGACTCGGATGAACTTATCCTCCGCAGCAGAGGTGACTCTTGGTCTTCCTTTCCTGGGGCGGTCCTCATGTGAGCCAGTTTCTTTGTAGCGCTTGATGGTTTTTGTGACTGCACTTGGGGACACTTTCAAAGTTTTCCCAATTTTTCGGACTGACTGACGTTCATTTCTTAAAGTAATGATGGCCACTCGTTTTTCTTTACTTAGCTGTTTTTTTCTTGCCATAATACAAATTCTAACAGTCTATTCAGTAGGACTATCAGCTGTGTATCCACCTGACTTCTGCCCAACACAACTCATGGTCCCAACCCCATTTATAAGGCAAGAAATCCCACTTATTAAACCTGACAGGGCACACCTGTGAAGTGAAAACCATTTCAGGTGACTACCTCTTGAAGCTCATCAAGAGAATGCCAAGAGTGTGCAAAGCAGTAATCAAAGCAAAAGGTGTCTACTTTGAAGAACCTAGAATATAAGACATATTTACAGTTGTTTCACACTTTTTTGCTAAGTATATAATTCCACATGTGTTAATTCATAGTTTTGATGCCTTCAGTGTGAATTTACAATTTTCATAGTCATGAAAATACAGAAAACTCTTTGAATGAGAAGGTGTGTCCAAACTTTTGGTCTGTACTGTATGTGGTGCTGTATTCTCCTATATGTAGTGCATGGCTTACTATGCATTTTAAATTTGGTGACTAAAAATTTTATTTGGGGGGGCGGAGCCTGACTGCTCAGCAAGACGGACGCGTGTGAGTGAGCTCCTCTCTACAGTCTCCTGCACAAGAGTCAAGAGTCAATTTTGCGGTTACCCCATCTGAAGAATGGTCAAAATTGGCAGGGACAAAGCCAAGGATAAGAGTGATCACCTGAAGTTTGACCGGGGATCACCCGACATGGAGAAATATCTCCACAAGAAGAATGCTGCTCCACCGCACTGTAGGAGTAAGATGGCGCCGGATGACCACACAGAGGAGGATATGAATGTGAGTCCTGATCATGAATACATGACAGACGCTAACCCAACGGAGATCTCTAACAATTTAGCTCCAGTGTCACGACAGTTTTTGCAACAGGCCCTCTTGCAGGCTCTCATGCCCGTCATGCAGGAGCTTTCGGAGATCAAAAGTGACATTTTGATGGGGCACAGGGTGGAGGCCTTGGAGAGTAACCAGCCGGCAATACTTACGTTCAATCGGACCTTGGGTGAGAACTGTGAATCCCAATTGGGTTATATGAATACTGCCTTTGCCCTCATCGAAGATCAGGAGAACAGAAGTCGGCACAAGAACATTCGCCTCCGGGGAATTCCGGAGTCAGTTGCTCACGAGAATCTTTCCGCCACAGCACGCGCCATTTTCTCTGACCTCCTGGGAGAAGCATGACCCTTCTGTCCCCCCCCTTCCCCCCTCCCTTCTTTTCTTTTCCTCCGCCTTTCACCATTCGAATGCTACTTGCCAATACATCTCTGGTCTCTTTATTTCTATATTTATTTGTCTGTTTAGTTATATTTTGATTTTTCTCCTCATCCTTTACCCGCGTTTTTCTGTGTACTAACGTTTTTCCTGTTATCGTGGTCCTCTTCTGTAATGTATATGCTCTGCATCTACTCCTTGTCCACTTTAGCCGTCATAGCCAATATAGCTGTATTGTAAATCTGTAGTCTTGGGGCACCAGGGTCAGGGATTGCAGAGGATCAATTGTGGACATGTGGCTTTGCCACAGTTGAGGTGACCCAACCTATTGTTATGTTGGGCCCTTTGAGTTTGTTATTCTTCTCATCTTTCTTCTCGCCACCCTTTTTCCCCACCTTCTATTCCTCATTGTTCCTTCCTAGTTGCTATCCTTCTTTCTTCTCTCTGTTATTTCAAGAGCTCTTGCCTCTTTTTCTTGTTCTTTTTCTCTGGTCCATTATTGGGTTCCTAAAGCAAGTCTTATGCTTATTAGACTTACTGTGGTTGTGGGAGTTGCAGGCTGCAGCTTTCACAGTTAATACCATATTGTAGATCGCAGTATGTGTTGTTATTAACCCCTAAATGCTTTTTCGCACACAATAATATGGGGTTTCGCAGAGGTTATGTTTCTTCTTTAATCTATATTTGTGTAGGAGGGGTTGCTACATGTCAGGTTGTGTTTCTTATATTTCCACCCATCCCCTACTTACCGGGAGATGGAAGTTTCACTGATATCTCCTGACCAACCAATTTGCACTCATATTGTGGTTGCTTTCTATACTTTATTGTATCCATATACTACTCAACTTCTATGTTTACTTTTGTGGGTCATTGTTTTTTGGCCTTGTTATTTGTGTTGTGTTTACCTTTTCCTAAGTCCCTCCTCTCCCTCCCCTCCAGGTGGCATGAAGGATCTTAGCTCTACAGACATGGGAATCCTCTTTTATAATGGCTAATATTAAGTGTACTACATTTAATGTAAATGGTTTAAATACCCCCCAGAAGAGATCACAAATTGTTAGGTTGTTAAAGAGGGCCCGAGTTGATATTTGTTTTCTTCAAGAAAAGCACTTTAAGGAGGGGCGTGTACCTTCATTACCGAAAACTTATTTTACAATGTGGTATTGTAGCTCTTATGTGAAAGCATCTTGTGGGGTGGCAGTGGGAATCGCCAAGCATGTTCCTTTTACGCATATACTTACACAATCTGATCCTGAGTGTCGGTATCTGTTTGTGAAAGGGAAAATTGGTGGAGACCTAGTCACTTTGGCAAGTTTATATGCCCCTAATAGAGGACAACAGAGTTGGCTTAGGTCCACCTTGAAGCGTTTAGACTAATTTGCAGAAGGGGTGCGACTTGTTGGTGGTGACATTAATGTAGCTCTCTCACCAACGATGGGCACGTCCGGTGGTTCCTCAGCTCATTCACAGGCTTCATTGGGTCGTATGAATAAAATGTTTGCTGACTATAGTTTAATAGATGCTTGGCGGTTGCTAAACCCCACCACACGAGATTATACTATTTTCTCCACACCGCACAACTCATTTCAACGCTTAGATTATGTCTTTATCTCTAGTAACCATGTGGAGATGTTGCAAAAGGTGTCTATAGACTCCATTACGTTGTCTGATCATGCTCCCGTCTCTGTCTCGGTGGTCTTGTCTAATCTTACACTGAAGCAATGGTCCTGGCGCCTCAATGAAACTTTGTTGGATAGGGACTCGGATTTTCAATCCTTATGCCAAAAATTGCTGCTTTACTTTAAGGAAAACACCCCTGCAGATACTTCGGTTCCAGTGCTTTGGGAAGCCCATAAAACTGTGATACGGGGTGAATTCATTTCACTGGGTTGTAAAATTAAACGGGAAAGACAGAGACATATAAATTCTTTATTCTCTCAGATTGCTGCCATTGAATCAATACATAAGAGAACGAAAGCATTGCAGGCCCAGGAGGACTTGCTGAGGCGGGAGCTGAGGGACCTTCTTAATGTATGTCATGCTAAAGCTTATCAATATTTTAAATATCGCTTCTATGCTCATGGAGATAAGGGTACTAAGCTTATGTCGAGACAAAAGCAAGATGCTACCTATATCTCTTCTATTAAGTAAAAAAGTGGCGTCTTAATATTGAGAACTAAAGATATAGCTGACACCTTTAGAGACTGCTATGGAGATCTGTATAATCTTAAAGGGAAAAGGAGAGCAGCAAAGGCCAGACAGATGCTGGTGGTAGGGGACTCTATAATTAGGCGGACAGACAGGGTTATCTGTCGCCGAGACCGTGAATGCCGAACAGTGTGTTGTCTCCCGGGTGCTCGGGTTCGGCATATCGCGGATCGGATTGACAGATTGCTGGGTGGGGCTGGGGAAGACCCGGCGGTCATGGTACACGTTGGCACCAATGACAAAGTCAGGGGGAGATGGAAGGTCCTTAAAAAGGATTTTAGGGAACTAGGTGAGAAGCTAAAGTCCAGGACCTCCAAGGTAGTGTTTTCAGAAATACTACCAGTGCCACGAGCGTCACTAGAGAGACAACGGGAGATTAGGGAGTTAAATAAGTGGCTCAGAGGCTGGTGCAGGAAGGAAGGGTTTGGGTTCATGGAGAACTGGGCCGACTTCTCTGTTGGCTACAGACTCTACAGTAGGGATGGGCTGCACCTTAATGGGGAGGGTGCAACTGCCCTGGGGGAAAAAATGGTTAGACGGCTGGAGGAGCTTTTAAACTAGGATCTGGGGGGAGGGTGGGGGGTAATACTAATAAGGGGGTAGATAGTGTAGATAGAGAGTGGGTCATAGTCGGGGAGAGTGGGGGTTAGTGGGGGTTGGGATTAGTGAGGAATGTAGGGAGAATATTGGGCAAAACATCAACCAAAGTAACCCAAAAACCCCGGATATTCACTTCACAGGTAATAGTAATTTTAAAAGGGGGGTAAAAAATATACATAGACCTCTTAAGTGTATGTACACTAATGCCAGAAGCCTGACTAATAAAATTGGTGAACTGGAATTAGTGATGTGTGAGGAGGACTATGACATAGTGGGAATAACTGAGACATGGCTGGATGATACCTATGACTGGGCAGTTAACGTACAGGGTTACAGTCTTTTTAGAAAGGATCGCCAAAACCGGAGAGGGGGAGGGGTCTGCCTTTATGTAAAGTCCTGTCTAAAGCCCACACTGCGGGAAGATATGAGTGAGGGACATGAAGATGTGGAGTCACTGTGGGTAGAAATAAATGGAGCCAAAAACAATAATAAAATACTAATAGGAGTTTATTATAAACCCCCTACTATATCAGAGCCCATAGAAAATCTACTTCTAAACGAAATAGACGAGGTGGCAAATCATAATGAGGTCGTTATTATGGGGGATTTCAACTACCCAGATATAGACTGGGAAACTGAAACCTGTACATCTCATAAAGGAAACAGGTTCTTGGAAATAACCAAAGACAATTACCTTTCCCAACTGGTTCAGGACCCGACTAGAGGGACGGCCATACTGGACTTAGTATTAACCAATAGACCTGACAGAACAACAGATGTGCAGGTCGGGGGACTCCTGGGAAATAGTGACCATAACATAATAACCTTCCAATTGTCATTCAAAAGAGCGTTTCTTCAGGGAGGAACAAAAATACCTAACTTCAAAAAAGCTAAATTTAGCCAACTAAGAGAGGCCATAGGCCTAACTAACTGGGACAAAGTCTTCAAAAATAAAAATACAGCCACAAAATGGGATATTTTTAAAAACATCCTAATATCTAATTGTGAGAGGTACATACCATATAGGAATAAAATAATAAGAAACAAGAAAAAACCAATGTGGATAAATAGAACTGTAAAGAAAGCAATAAATGACAAACAGAAAGCATTTAAATCACTAAAACAGGAGGGGAGCGAGAAAGCATTGAAAAACTATAAGGAAAAAAATAGAATATGTAAAAGACAAATAAAAACAGCCAAACTAGAGACTGAGAGATTAATCGCCAAAGAAAGTAAAACTAACCCTAAAATGTTCTTTAATTATATAAATGGTAAAAAGTATAAACCTGAAGGTGTCGGCCCCTTACAGAGTAATGAGGGGGGAGTTGCAGAGAGCGATGAGGAGAAAGCAAAGCTACTAAATATCTTTTTCTCCACTGTATTCACTGAGGAAAATAAACTGTCAGATGAAATGCAGAATATAAAAGTAAATTCCCCATTAAAAGTGCCCTGTCTGACCCAGGAAGAAGTAGAGCTGCGTCTTAAAAAGATTAAAATAGACAAATCGCCAAGGACCGGATGGCATACACCCCCGTATCCTAAGAGAATTAAGTAATGTCATCGCCAGACCCTTATTTCTGATATTTAAGGACTCTATACTGACAGGGAGTGTTCCACAGGATTGGCGCATAGCAAATGTGGTTCCAATATTCAAAAAGGGTCCAAAAACAGAGCCCGGGAACTATAGGCCGGTAAGTTTAACATCTGTCGTGGGTAAACTGTTTGAGGGTTTTCTAAGAGATGGTATCTTGGAGTACCTCAATGAAAATAAGCAAATTACTCCATATCAGCATGGCTTCATGAGGGATCGGTCATGTCAAACCAATTTAATCAGTTTCTATGAGGAGGTAAGTTCTAGACTAGACCGCAGCGAATCATTGGATGTCGTATATCTGGACTTCTCCAAAGCATTTGACACTGTACCACATAAAAGGTTAGTATATAAGATGAGAATGCTTGGCCTGGGAGAAAATGTCTGTATGTGGGTAAGTAACTGGCTCAGTGATAGAAAACAGAGGGTGGTTATTAACGGTACATACTCAGATTGGGTCACTGTCACTAGTGGGGTACCACAGGGGTCAGTATTGGGCCCTATTCTCTTCAATATATTTATTAATGATCTTGTAGAAGGCTTGCACAGTAAAATATCAATTTTTGCAGATGACACTAAACTGTGTAAAGTAATTAACACAGAAGAGGACAGTACTCTGCTACAGATGGATCTGGATAGACTGGAGGCTTGGGCAGAGAAGTGGCAGATGAGGTTTAACACTGACAAATGTAAAGTTATGCATATGGGAAGGAATAATGCAAGTCACCAGTACATACTAAATGGTAAAATATTGGGTAACTCTGACATAGAAAAGGACCTAGGAATTTTAGTGAACAGAAATCTAAGCTGCAGAAACCAGTGTCAGACAGCTGCTGCCAAGGCCAATAAGATAATGGGCTGCATCAAAAGAGGCATAGATGCCCGTGATGAGAACATAGTCCTGCCACTTTACAAATCACTAGTCAGACCACACATGGAGTACTGTGTACAGTTCTGGGCTCCTGTGAACAAGGCAGACATAGCAGAGCTGGAGAGGGTTCAGAGGAGGGCAACTAAAGTAATAACTGGAATGGGTGGACTACAGTACCCAGAAAGATTATCAAAATTAGGCTTATTCACTTTAGAAAAAAGACGACTGAGGGGAGATCTAATAACTATGTATAAATATATCAGAGGTCAGTACAGAGATCTCTCCCACGATCTATTTATCCCCAGGACTGTGACTGTGACGAGGGGACATCCTCTGCGTCTGGAGGAAAGAAGGTTTGTACACAAACATAGAAGAGGATTCTTTACGGTAAGAGCAGTGAGACTATGGAACTCTCTGCCTCAGGAGGTGGTGATGGTAAGTTCACTAAAAGAGTTCAAGAGGGGCCTGGATGTATTTTTGGAGGGTAATAATATTATAGGTTATAGTTACTAGAGAGGGGTTGTTGATCCAGGGAGTAATTCTGATTGCCTGATTGGAGTCGGGAAGGAATTTTTTTTCCCTAAAGTGGGGAAAACTGGCTTCTACCTCACAGGGTTTTTTTGCCTTCCTCTGGATCAACTTGTAGGAAAACAGGCCGAACTGGATGGACAGATGTCTTTTTTTCGGCCTTATAAACTATGTTACTATGTTAAAGGGGTTGTCCAAGTTATTTTTTTGTTCTTTATATGTTTCTAACTTGTCAGGTATAACAACTTTCCCATATACTTTGTGTTTCTAAAGCTGCTGGTTTCTCAGAGTTGACTGAGGGTCACATGACCTGTGATGTCACCTTATCTCCCTGGTCTGTGATGTTTCGTGTACAAGCCTCAGAGTTCAGATAACAGTCTGTACACCAGACATCACTGGCCACGCCCCCTTTCTTTGCTGGGCTGCTATCTGCTCTCTCCCTGGATTCCTTCAGATAAAACATTAACCCCTTCAGCCAGAACACACTGAGGGCTCAAGGCTTTACAACAAATAGAAGCTGCAGCAGTGAGAGGAGACAAATGCTGGGCAAGGAGCTATAGAGGAATTGTACAAGAACAGGTAGGGAGAATTTCCTGTGTTTATCAGCAGTGTCATTGTACAGCTGGGACTTGTAGTCCTACACAAACAACATGCTGCTGAGTATCCCAGCAGGCAGACATGTACTCACAGCACTTATATTCACTGCCTTGCAGAGAAGGGGGGAGGGGCAGAGATTGTTATTACTGCATGTAAACAAAGGCCAGAAGAGAACCAGGGAAATGAGGAAATATAGATTTTTTTTGCCTAAAACTTGCTGAACTTAGTTATATATTGCTACCCATCAGATTTAAAGTGCTATATTTTTTTTCCATAACTTGGACAACCCTTTAAAGGAAAACTGTCGTCAAAAATGGGAAATATATCTAAAATGTTAAAACATGCAATGTAAGTTTTAGAATTTTTTGTGCTTATATTTTTTTTTACCATTAAAGGAAATATTGAAAAAATTCCTAATAATTGTGTAGAACTTCCTATGTTGACCAGCAGGGGGAGCACAACTGAAAAGTTGAGTGTAGGGAAGCCGTTTGTAGCCCAGTGCTGTAAAGTGTTATCTGGCTATTCCCACCTCCTGTGACATCACGCTGCTCTTACTTTATCTGATAACAAGAGATTGTCTTCCACAATACAGTGTCCAGCGGCCATCTTGTTGTGGTCTGCAGTGTGATAGCATAGGAGGCACAGTCAGCAATGTTATTTCCAATTGTGATGCTGATTATTCCTCCACCACAGGGATTTTCTCCACTGACAGGTAGCAGAGTTAGGGTGTTAGTGCATGACTACTAGTTTGAACTGAGAAACACATTCATTGCCATTCATTGTGCGTTACTTCCACCAAGCCTTTCTGTCTGCACCCCTGGGATCTGGCCCTTGTCTTTGTACGCCTCTTCCTGGTCTGCGCCCCTGGGCCCTTATCTGTGCCCCACTCCCTCTTTGTCTGCGCCTCTCTGGTCCTTGTCTCTGCTGCCCCCTGTGTGCGCCACCCTGGCCCTTATCTGTGCACCCCTCATCCCCCCCTTACCCCCCCCGGACCTTGCTTGTGACCCTGCCCTTTACCCCTTATCTGTGCGCCACTGGCCCTTTTCAGTGTAGCCCCTAGCTGCGTCAGGTCATAGTGCGCGCCGGCAGGGAAGACAGTGGAGCGGGGAACCTGATGGCAGCGGCAGCGCAGAACAGGTAAGTATGCTTTTTTAAAGTGCTCCAATTATAATCCGGCCCTGGCAACAGGCAACTGTCTCTGCGTCCTGTGGACGCAGAGACAGCTGCCAGAGACCGGGACATATAATGGGTGTCCCCTCCGGTGTCATGTTACTGAAGTCTTCAATAACATGGCGCCGGAGGGGGCAGGCTATGTATGTGTAAAGTGCCTGCGCTTTACACATACACAGCGCTCCCATGATTTTTCAATAGGGTCGGCTCTGTCCGCACTGGGAATGGAGCATGCGACCGTAAGTCATTTGTCTATGTGTCGTTCTGTGACACATAGACACGTGACTATGAAAATGGCAGCCCCCATAAAGTTGCAAAAATGTAAAATACATAAAACACAATACATACATAATAAACTTAATTATACATATAAAAACTATTTTTAATGTTTTATAACATATGTTTTTTATTTTTTCGTGATAGTGTCCCTTTAATGAGTCTGAGGGGCTTTCTAGAGCAGGTCATGTGTCAAACATTGATAATTTCCTGCAAAAACTGAAGCTACCAACCCTCTTGCAGGATGAAGCGGAATCTTTGCTTCAACCGGTGACAGAGGAAGAGGTGGAGACAATCGTTAGATCACTGCCATTGGGGAAAAGCCCAGGGCCTGACGGTCTGCCTGTAGGGTACGATAAAAAATTTCTGCCAATCTTGCTTCCTTGGCTCACGGAGTGGTGTAAAGCACTTTATTCAGGCTCTCCGCTTCCCAGACAATCTTTGGAGGCAATTATCACAATTTTACCTAAGGAAAGGATATACAGCAATGTGGGAGTTACAGGCCCATTTCACTTTTAAATGTAGACGTAAAGATTTGGGCTAAGTTATTAGCGAAGCGGATTGGCACTTTCCTTCCCCAGCTTATTCCCCCGGATCAAGCCGGTTTTGTACCTGGCAGGGAGGGGAATCACAATTCCAGTAGAGTTCTCACATCTATCCAATTAGCTATGAAATCTGGTCAGCCTTTGGTTCTGCTAAGTGTAGACGCGGAGAAGGACTGGATTTTCCTACAATGAACTTTAGCACGATTTGGTGTCCCTGATGGGTTTATTAAGGCAGTCATGTCCCTATATAGAGACCCCAGTGCTAGGGTGCGAGTTAATGGGACACTATCCCCTTCCTTTCTGATTAAAAATGGCACAAGGCAGGGGTGCTCCCTTTCGCCAACCCTTTTTATTTTTGTTATGGAAACTCTTCTACAGGCAATTAGGGAACACCTGAATATACAGGGAGTTCAAATTACTAAGGATACTCTCAGCTACACTAATATTGCATTCGCAGATGATTTGCTCATTATGGTTACAAATCCTGTGGAGGCTTTTCCTCATCTCCTGGAGTTATTCACTTTATATGGATCTCTGTCCAACTTCAAAGCCAATCACTCAAAAACAGAAGCCTTAAATATATCCGCCTCCCCAATGCTGATTAGGTCTCTTCAGGCCTCTACTCCCTTTAAATGGCAAACCTCCCATATTACATACTTAGGTGTCAAAATTCCTTCCCAATTAGAGACTTTATTTCAATTAAATTGCTGAATAGTATATAGTCCCAGCTTGCTTCTCTTAAGATACCTTATGTGTTTTGGATGGGGCGGAAGAATCTTTTGAAGACCTTCATTGTGCCCAAACTATTATATACTTTACAAATGCTCCCGATTTCTCTTCCTGCCTCTTATTTTATGTCTATTAGAAAGTTATTTGTAGGTTTTCTCTGGAATGGTAAGAAAGCTAGACTAACTTACAACAAATTAATCTTGAGGAAAGAACATGGAGGTTTTGGCCTCCCGGACATGCCCACGTACTACAGGGCGATTCATTTAAAAAGATGGCTCCAGACCCAAATCCCGGGTAACAGTACTTATGGGATAGAGAGTGAAAGGAAACTCCTTTCATGCAATCTCAGAGCTAGACTTTGGGGCCTGCCTGTGTCATTCCCTCTCTCTTCTGGGGATGGCCTGCTCCTTCAGGGTACACAGTCGGTAATTAACAGCTTGAACTCGGGTGGGGAGATATTGAGTGCTAAACCCCTTGCTATGCCCGCAGATCTGATCCCTTTTCTGGCCAACCCAAAGGCAGTTAATAAGGCACCAACATGGAGTAAGTTTAGGGGTTACACTGCAGAGATTTATTCTGGAGATGCCTGATCTGGATAAAAGTCCGGATGATCCCTTTTTTACGTTTTTGAGAGGTAATTTCCTTGATATAGCTGAGGTGACGTATGCCTGTAGGTTTTTAAGCAAACATAAGGGAAGGGAGGAGTCGATGACATGGTTCGAGAAATTGTTTAATAGAGACAACCCCCCCCTTCCCCAAGCTTATATCATTACTATATCACTCCTTGTTGACACCTAAGACTACGGGCGTGCCGCATTATCTGCAGACCTGGGCCTCCGAATTGGGCATTGGCTTGTATGAAATAGATATATTGAAGATACATTCCCATTCTCATGGGTTCCCAAGATATATTCGGGTTCAGGAGCATTCATATAAGGTAATGACCCAATGGTATAAGACACCAAAGCAACTATTTTTAAGAGGCTGGCAGATGGATAGTGCTTGCTGGAGGTGTGGAGATGGGGAGGGCTCTTTATTTCACCTCTTTTGAAGTTGTCCTCGGATTAGAGCGTACTGGTCAGAAGTTTCGCGCTCAATTAATGAGATAGTTGCTGATCCGTTGGCATTGACTCCTGAAGCTGTACTCCTCTGGCTTTCTGGCTCTTCTTGGAAGCCCTCAAAAAGGGATCTGGCTACCCACCTGATACAGGCAGCGAGGTTGTTAATACCATTGAAGTGGCTGAGTAAGGACCCATCTACTTTACATCAATGGATGTAAAGGTGGATCAATTGTGTCGTCTGGAGGAGTTGGCTAGCTGGGAGGAGAGGAAGCATGATAGATTCCAGCAGATGTGGGGTCCCTGGAGGGCCTACAGACTTAAAAGTAATGGATGAGCACTAGTGGAGAGAGTGGCTGTTCTATGGTTATGTTTTTTGTCTGTGGAGTGTTCAGATTTTGAATGATATGAACAGTAGTTCTTGATTATTCTTGACTCATAGGTTGCCACCTGGAGGGGCTCATCAACCCTCCCCATACCCTTCCCTTATTTTCCCTTTCCCCCTTTTCTTTGTGTATAACTCTTATTTCTGGGTGAGATATTCCGGGAGTTTATAATCCTTCATTTGTACTGTAAATTGCTATTGTTTATGGACATGTTCTACTATCCTTGAACTGACTTGAATTGCAACTCTGGAATTTTATGCACTTGCAATGTGCCAATTTATCTCAATGTTTGTTGTGATACTACTTTCAATAAAAAGAGGTTTGGGGGGGTTGCTGGCGGTCGGCGGTGGGGGTGCGGGGGGGGGGGTTGGTGGCCGGTTGGGGGTGTGTGTGCCTGTACAGACTCACTCTATCCAATCGGTGCTGCAATTTTCAAGCTGTGCAGGTGCGCGCCCCCGGCTGGTTGCCGCCCCTCTGTGCCCTTGCTGCAGGCTGCTAGTGATTCATTTATAACTTCTAGTAGAAAAATAAAGGAATGGCACAACAGAGAGTCATAAAAAAAAAATTAATTTGGCTCTAGAGATGAGCGAATGATTCAAAATTTGCTTCGCTGAATATTAGCCGAATTTCTGACAAGATTCGTATTTAAACGAACTTATTCGTTGAATCTACGTAAAAAAAACCCAAAAACGTTGTTTTGCGAACATTCCTGCCCAAATTACGTACGTACAGTCAGCGTAGTTAAAAGTACGCAATACGTAAGCATTAGCATACAAAAGTGCGTAGGAATCCTTAGCGTACTATTGACGCGCGAATGCGTCATACGCACGAGGCTAGGCCGCGGTGTACAGTCTTTAGAAGCAGTCCATATGAACTCGAAAAATAAGGTGCTCACTGCTGCTAGCTATCGATAAGTGAATAATTTACTAAAAACACCGTACAATAAGTGCATATAAGACACATTGCAGTACCAGAAAAAGAATACACACAATGGGCTAAAGTGCTGAACCATTAAAAACAGTGTGGCTAAAATACGGCAAAGACATAAGTATGCAAACATTTTAGTGCAATCAATTTCACATTTGCAAGCACAAAGGGCTCAGATATACGTTTGAGTCTCTCCTTATGGCTCCTAGTTGGCAATGATAGAACACTGTCTGTCTGGAACACATATTCCAAAATTTAATTGTAATCCACGTGAGGTAAAATTGTAATCCAAACAGGTAATGTGTAAGCCACATGGATAATAGAGAATAGCAGCAAATAGAGAACCCTTTTTGCAAAGGGGGCTCCCAAATAACCTGAGAAGGGGGGAAAAAGGAAAATAGGTGCACTTCGGCGCAACAGGGAATTTTCTGCAGAATGGGAGGAGTCCTGACAGCCATGCCCATCTGGGTTAGAGTCAAACGGGGGCAACACAAACTAAATAAAAACAACTGCTAACTAGCATCTCACCTGTCAGGTGCAGTCCATGGTGTGGCTCTCATAGGTCCTCCTGCAGTGTCCTTGACACTGCCAATACTTGTGTTCCTCATATGAGGGTCCTGAATTCCTCCTCACTCGAGCTGCTGCTGAAGCTCATCAGAGGACGCTCCTGCCTCTTGAAGGCCATGCTCGCTGCGGTGGTGGAACTCCAGTGCCCTCTTCTTTCTGAAGTTGGACTTGACGGGGTCCGGGTGGTGGTGACGCTGGCGAGCGCTGCAGCCATTTTCGCTTTTCCGGATGCTTCTGCCGGGACAGCAGGCATAAGGACTAGTGATGATCGAGCACCGCCGAGCACCCAAGCATAATTGAAGTCTATGGGAATAAACCAGGCACCGGTATGACCAGCACTAACCCCAACATATATTACCCCAGCACCCACCGCCACCAGGGGTGTCGGGAAGAGCCGGGTACCCACAGGACCGGACCTTCTAAATTGAGGGTCCGTTTCTGGGGCAGCTGCAGGCTGGTACCATTAGGCTGGGAAGGGCCAATAACTGTGTCCCTTCCCACCCTGATAGTGCCAGGCTGTCGCTGCTGGTTGTATCTGGCTGGAGAAGGAAAAAAGGGGGACTCCACGCCATTTTTTCAAAAATAATGAAATAATTTTAAAAAATGGCGTCCCCCCTTTTTTCCTTCTCCAGCCAGATACAACCAGCAGCTGCAGCTTGGCACTACCAGGGTGGGAAGGGACACAGTTATTGGCCCTTCCCAGCCTAATGGTACCAGCCTGCAGCTGCCCCAGAACCGGACCCTCAATTTAGAAGGTCCGGTCCTGCGGGTACCCGGCTCTTCCCAACACCCCTGGTGGTGATGGGTGCTGGGGTAATAGATGTTGGGGTTAGTGCTGGCCATACCGGCAAGCACTAAGCCCAGTATTAGTAATCAAGGCCATCTGTAGATAGCCGTGATTTGCTGGGTTCCTCATATGAGGGACCTGAATTCCTCCTCGCTAGAGCTGCTGCTGAAGCTCATCAGAGGACGCTCCTGCCTCTTGAAGGCCATGCTCGTTGCGGTGGTGGAACTCTAGTGCCCTCTTCTTCCTGAAGTTGGACTTGACCAGGTCTGGGTGGTGGTGATGCTGGCGAGCGCTGCACCCATTTTCTCTTTTCCAGATGCTCCTGCCGGGACAGCAGGGGTAAGGACTTCCGGCTGCAGCGGTTCCAGAAAGGTTGCATCCAGGGAAGAAGACCCAGCTTCCCCGGCTGCTGCTGGCTTCATCTTCCACGGGAGCTGGTATTGGTGGATGACCATGGATTGGAAGGTGAATTATAACGTGGTCAGCTGACCCAGCTGTAAGGACTGTGTTGGTGGTGCTGGCAGTCCAGGAATCAGAGGCTCCGGCTGAGGCTGTGGCTTTTCCCTGAACCAGAAGACGCCATCTGGGAACTCCTGCAGGCAGCGCAAGCATCCTGGACCTGGTGGTTCATCCAGCCACACTTCTGGTTCTGTTGTAGGCACCAGAGGCTTTGAAAGGAGGGTAACCCCGGTCGCAAATGGGCCTTTCAGGGACACCATCGCGGTGTACTCCACCTGATCCCCCACGTACAGGCTATGACGATGTTGTGGCAGGTACGGCCGTTTCACCGACCTGCGGTCCACAAAATATTCCTTTCCATCCTCGTCATCCTGCAGGAAGCCAGACCCTCTCCCAACGGAAAACCAAAGCACAGTTCCCTTTCGTCGTTCCAATGAAGGATCTCCCGGCCTAGGGTGGTCGAGTACCTGGATGACCCAGTCCTCCACTGCGGTTTTATAGTCCCAGAGGGTCTGTGCATGTGCCGTCACAGATGATGGAACAATTGGGTTTTGGTGTATGGAAGGGGTGGATCTCCTCCTGGGCGGGGAAGTGGACGCTCCAGCCGCCTCCGCCACACAAGCCACAGCAGACGCTCCAGCCACACGAGCCACAGCAGAAGCTCCAGACACACGAGCCACAGCAGATGCTCTAGCCGCACGAGCCACAGCAGACGTTCCAGCCGCACAAGCCACAGCAGACGCTCCAGCCACCTCACGAGTCGCAGCAACAGCAACCTCAGCAGGTGGTAAGGACGACACAGGCATTGAAGCTGGGTTTTTCTGGCAGAGTTGTGACACCGTGATGTCTGGAGAGGGCGGTGGTTCAGGGAACTCGTCCCCAAAATACATTTCATTCCAATTTGGGTGAAGCTGTTGTTTAGCCATGATGCTTGCCTCTTGCTCTGAGGTCAGCGCTGGTCTAAACTGGTTCAGACTTCAGAGGAGGGTGGAGTACTGAGGGAGGAGTCTTCACTCCCTATACGTGCAAAATAGTTAGATCCCGGTGGGCCGGGCTGGTTTTTTCTAGTATCTTCACTTTCCCGCTCTTGCGTGGGCATATCATCATTGTCCCGCCTCACGCAGAATGTGTACGTTTCGTACCTTTCATACATATCGTACGTATCGTTAGCGTGTTAAATTTTGCGAAGATTTACAAATAATACGAAGCGCATCCAAAGAAATTCGGATTCGCTTCACAGCTGAAAATTTCCAAGATTCGATACGAATCTACGAAGCGGCGAATAGATTCGCTCATCTCTATTTGGCTCCTAAATTTTTCAGTTTAGCCCCTGGTTATTTTTTTTTTTTAGTCTGGAGCACTGCATATGTTTTAGATGATTGAGCTGGCCCAGGATCAGAATGTGTTTATAACAGAACAGTGCCACTACATAGGAATATAGGTTTTGGTTCTTGTAGACACCTCCAGCTGAGTTTAGCTGGAGTGGAATACCATTGATAGATTATTTTCAGTTTTCTTGCATACGGATACATCACGACAGACTGTGAGACTCAAATATATGTTTTATTTCTTCTGCATTTAGCGAGATTAAGGCCAAGTTCGCACTTCATTTATTTGGTCAGTTATTTCCATCAGTTATTATGAGCCCAAACCAGTAGTGAGGCAATTTAGAGAGGGAGTCTATGAATTGCCTAATTTGAAGGAGGATCTCAAGAAATTCCATGCTTTGAGTGTAGTTATAGTGATAGTGATAAGATAGTTATCGTTGGTGACTCAAGCTTGTTGTTCTAGAGTGGGAGTACAGGAAGAGAAGTTGGTGAGAGGTCCCCTTCTACCTATCTCCAGAGTTTTTTAGTCTAATCCAGTCTAGGGTGTGTGAAATGTGAATGGATTTGAAGTACAATCTCCAGTCAGGCATACTCATGTGCCTAAACATTTAGTTAATTTGATTATTAATGCATGCTTTTTTGGTATCCCATAAATAAGTAAATGTAAGTTTCCATGAAGAGTCAAAGAATAAGCAAGGGAGAAAAATGGACGTGCCTTGCAAAACTGTCTTTAAAGGGGTATTTTCATCTTAGACAATGGGGGCATATCGCTAGGATATGCCCCCATTGTCTTATAGGTGCGGGTCCCACCGCTGAGACCCGCACCTATAGACAGAACGGAGCGGGGAGCGCTGCGCCTGGAGGACCCCAGGTTTCCGGGGGTCCGGCCACCACCAGGCGCAGCTCCCCGCGCCGCTCATAGAAATGAATGGGAGCCGGGCCGTGCATGCGCGGTGCGCTCCCATTCATTTCTATGGAGCCGACGGAAGTAGCCGAGCCAGCGCTCGGCTATTTTCGGCGGCCCCATAGAAATGAATGGAGGGCGGCTGCGCATGCGCAATGCGCCCTCATTCACTTCGGGGGCTCCGTTCTCGATATAGGTGCGGGTCCCAGCGGTGGGACCCGCACCTATAAGACAATGGGGGCATATCCTAGCGATATGCCCCCATTGTCTAAAATGAGAATAACCCTTTAAGAGATGAAAGACCCCAACTCAAGACCCACATCACTTCTGAGCATCACTGTAAGTATATACACAAACCTTGTAGCTCAAGGACTGAAACTGATAACGCCTACTCTAATCAAACCGGAACAAGTGGGATTTGTGGCCAAAACAGAAAGGGAAAGACAACACCCTAGCTGTTACACCTTATACAAATAGCAAACATAGGAAACTTCCCCTGATCTTATTAATAACAGATACAGAGAAAGCCTTTGATAGGGTGGACTGGACCTACATGAGAATAGTACTGGAAGCTTAACAAATCTCTCCTTTTATAGATGATATTTTACTCTATACACACATGCCTCTGCTAGATTATTTCAAAACGACTCTCACTCCTCCCTTTGATATTTTAAATGGTACTAAAGAGGGCTCCGCTCTCTACAACTCTTTTTGTTCTATCCCTACCTCTTCTAAAATAAATATGAACGTCCCCACAGATTAAAGGCATATCCATACAAGGCTTTCACCATCTTATAGCAGCATAAGCAGATGATCTTTTATTAATACTTTTGGATCCCGTAACCACTTTCCAAAACTTCAAAAACTATTCAAGGAGTTTGGAGAGCTCTCTCCGACTTCAGAATAGACCCCAGTAGGGCTAGTTTAACATCAGACTTTTGCCTTACGTTTAACATATACATTGGGGGGGCAGAAAAGGGTAGTACACTTATCTTTTTTTTTATCCTGAAGAGTCCAGTAAAAAAAAGTATATGTTAAATTACGTGTTTTTTTTTTTTGTTTTTTTTTTTTTACAGTGAAACTCTATGGTGACCCAGCCTTAGTCAGTAGTGATAGGCTTTAACATCACTCAGTTCACTCATACTTTAAAGGGGTTCTCCAGGAATTAAGAAAATGACAATACTTAAATATTCCTTTATTATAAATATATTCCCAAATATCTTTCATTAGGTATAATAGCTTGCTTTATCTAGGGAGCAAAAATTAGAAGAAATAAAATGGCCGCCTGTTTATATACACAAAACCTGTCCTAATCACACAGCAGGACAAGTTACTTCAGGACATTGAGCTAAACAGCTGCCTCATCCTCCTCTTTGCTTGTCAGTGATTATGATCCTGAATACAGCTGATATCTGAATCTCTGTAGCAGTGGAGTTCATGAGGGGAGATGAAGTACAGAGAGGAGGTGGGGATGTGGCTGATGAGCAGCAGCACTTGTATGCACTCTCCATTACCACAGTCTGTCCTGTCCGTCCTTTCTGTACTTCATGTCTCCTCATAAACTCCACTCCAACCTAGATTCAGCTGAAGATTTTATCATCTGTATTCAGGATCATGATCCCTGACAAGCAGAGTAGAGAGGAGGAAGAGGCAGCTGTTTACCTCAGTGTTGTGAAGTGTGATCAGGACAGGTTTTATGTGTAGTAATCGGACAGCGGCCATTTTATTTCTCCTAATGATTCCTACCTAGACAAAATGAGCCATTCTAACTAATGAAAGGTATTCGGGAACATATTTATAATAAAGTAATCTTTAAAGGGTTATTCCCATCTTAGACAATGGGGGCATATCGCAAGGATATGCCCCCATTGTCTGATAGGTGCGGGTTCCACCTCTGGGACTCGCACCTATATCAAGAACAGAGCGGGGAAATGAACGGAGGGCGCATGCGCAGCTGCCCTCCATTCATTTCTATGGGGCCGCCGAAAATAGCCGAATATTTCCGTTAGCTCCATAGAAATGAATAGGAGCGGATGCTGCGCATGCGCCCTCAGTTCATTTCCCTGCTCCGTTCTCAATATGGGTGCGGGTCCCAGAGGTGGGACCCACACCTATCAGACAATGGGGGCATATCCTAGCGATATGCCCCCATTGTCTAAGATGGGAATAACCCTTTAACCCTTAGACTCCCAGAGCTTGGGCATGTACGGCGCTGGGGCGATGCAGACACATGCACCCCTCGCACGTGCGGCGGGCGTCATGGCCGGCAAGTCTCTGCTGTTTCTAACAGCAGAGACTTGCGGGTACTTACCGCCATCGGCGGTTTCCTCTTTAGCAATTAGATGCCGTGATCACATGATTGCCCTGATTGCTCATAAAGAAAAAATAAAAAACACAATCTATTTGCTCATATTTGAGCTTTAAAATAATCACAAAAAATAAAAAAATGTTAAAAAATATATAAAAAATAAAAAAAATATAAAAGTTTAAATCACCCCCCTTTCCGTATAAGTAAAAAATAAATACCTAAATAACAATAAATATAGACATCATGGGTATCACCATGACCGAAAACGCCCGTACTTTTAAAATATTAAAAAAAATTCCAATACGGCAAATTGTGTGGCGGAAAAAAACGTCAAAATGGCGATTCGCTGTTTTTTGTCGCTTTTTTTTCTAAAAAAAATTAAATAAAAAGTGATCAAAAAGTCACACACCCCAGAATGGTATCAATAAAAAGTCCAGATCGCTCCGCAAAAAATGAGCCCCCATACAGCTCCGTATACATAAATACCAAAAAGTTATAGGGGTCAAGATATGACAAAAAAAAAAAAAAAGTCCAACTTTATAATTATTTTATCACTATCAAAACACAGGAAAAAATGTACATATTAGGTATCGCCGGATTCGTACTGACCAGTAGAATGAAAGTAACGGGTCTGTTTTAATGAACATCGAACGCTGTAAATAAAAAACCCGTAGAACTGTAGCAGAATAGCGGGTTTTTTTTGCAATTTCACACGATTTGAATTTTTTTTCCCGCTTCCCACTACACCATATGCAATATTAAATGGTGGCGTTGAAAACTACAACTTGTCCCGCAAAAAACAAGCCCTCATACAGCTATGTGAACAGAAAAATAAAACAGTTATAGCTGTTTGAAGGCAGGGAGCGCCAAACGAAAACGCAAAGCCGAAAAAACCTCCGGGACTGAAAGGGTTAAAGATTACTTCATTATAAATATATTCCATTAATTTCTATGGGAGCAGCGGGGATCTGTGCCTGGTGGTGGCTGGACCCCGGGTCCTCCACGCACAGCCCTACCTGCTCCGTTCTCGATATAGGTGCGGGTCCCAGCGATGGAACTCGCATATATCAGACACTGGGGGCATATCCTAGCCATTTGCCCCCATTGTCTATGATGGGAATACCCCTTTAAGTATTTTTATTAATTTTATTTTATTAATTCCTGGAGAACCCCTTTTAATGAAAACTTCTCATCCCAAGTCACCCACAAACCTGTTTAGGAATAAAACTACCTCTTAGAAAAACCTAAATACTGTTAACTTTTAACCCCTACTAGACTCAATTAAAACAATTATTCACTCTTGAAGAGCTCATTCCTTTTGTGATTAGAAAGGAAAAATCTAATCAAATGAATAATTCTCCCAAAAGTACTATCTCTAATTGATGGTACCTTTGCTAAGTAGACTTGACCTAGACCACTTGTTGCTTTTTATGTTGGTGACCAAATATTATACTTAAATCTAAGATAACAAAGTCGTCATCGCTGTCATAGCCGTAATTTGATCATTTTTTCTAACCTACTTATTATTTGGTTTTCTGAAACTAATTGTACAGGATAACAAATAGGATACATTTTTTCATTATGATATTCTTATATACTGTTTGCAACTTAACAGACAGCAGGCTTTAAAATTTTACTTTGTATATTTGCTATGTCTACTGTGCAGTTTTTGAACCATGGGTGGGATAGGTATAACACAGAAGTTAATTCTTGGATTTGCAATGAAATTAAAATTTAGATTCTGTGCTCTAAAGGGTATTTCCATCACAGACATTGATGGCACATCACTAGGACTTGCCATAAATGTCAGATAAGTGCAGCAGGAGCAGGTCCCAGAGGCGAGACTCATCTTCAGAACAGGGCCCTCACAAAGTGAATGGAGAACAAGTCTTGCATGAATGGTGTGCTCTTCTTCATTCAGAGGTCCCGTTCTGGAGATAGGAGTGGGTCCCACAATGTGGCATTATGTCTGAAAAGCTTCTTTTTTTTACAGCAGAACTTAAGAAAAACGCTGTGGAATATGTAGGCACTATATAAATAAGGATTATTATTATTAGATCCTGCCTGCTGAGCTGTATATCTAAACCCTAATGCACACAACCATATGCGCTTTGCAGTCTGCAAGTCACAGATCCGCTAAATAAGCATACTGCCGTGTGCGATCTGCATTTGTTTTCAGTCCCATTGAGTTCTATGGGTTCGAGATCCGCATTTTGAGGACCAGAATAGGACATCTTTTGCAAAACTGACATGCGGTTGTGGAAAACACATGTACTTCACACCAGGGCTGTGGAGTCTCCGCACCCCGACTCCGACTCCTCAATTTCCCCTCACCCCGACTCCAACTCCCGACTCCGACTCCTACTCCCTCATACATGGAGCATGTTTAAGTGATAACGTTAAACAAATTTGCATAAAATCAATAGTACAGATAAGTCATGACAAAAACAGTTTGTAACCTATCAGGCTTCTCTGGGTACAGCTCACTTAGGGCCTAATGAGAGGCGTAGCTAGAGGTTCAGCACATGGGGAGGGCGAAACATACTTGAGTGGGCCCCCCACTTATTGGTTTCCCAAACGCACGTTTCCAACTTCACAGGCACATACTACTAGTTGTGTTTATAATACTGTATTAGCAAGATGACTATATAAACTGCTAGATCATCTATGCTGTTAAGTACAGTACAATAGACTTTCTACATACCTTACTCTAAATACTCTACCACATAATGCAGTAAAATATAGGATTAATAGGAGTAAAAAAAGGGGACTCCTATGTTAAAGGAAATCTGTCCCCAGCTTTTACATCAATAAACTAACAGTCCCTTGCCCCCATCAGACCTCAGATCGGCTTAATGTGCCCCCATCAGACCTCAGATCAGCGTATTGTGCCCCCATCAGACCTCAGATCAGCGTATTGTACCCCCATCAGACCTCAGATCAGCAGAATGTACCCCCATCAGACCTCAGATCAATAGAATGTGCCCCCATCAGACCTCAGATCAGCAGAATGTTCCCCCATCAGACCTCAGATCAGCAGAATGTGCCCCCATCAGACCTCAGATCAGCTTAATGTGCCCCCATCAGACCTCAGATCAGCAGAATGTACTCCCATCAGACCTCAGATCAGCAGAATGTGCCCCCATCAGACCTCAGATCATCAGAATGTGCCCCCATCAGACCTCAGATCGGCTTAATGTGACCCCATTAGACTCCATAATGGAAGCGCTCACTTGTATTCGCCTGATTGTACTAAGGCCATCCCTGCTGGGCCCCCCCAGAGGTATTGGGCCCGGAGCATCGCCTCCCCTGCCCCCCCTCCCCCCCAAGTAGCTACGCCTCTGGGCCTGATGTATGAAAACTGTCTAGGTCTAAGACTTTTTTTGTTGCCCATAGCAACCAATCAGAGCTCCCCTTTCATTTCTCCAGAGCACTATATGAAATGAAAGGGGAGCTCTGATTGGTTGCTATGGGCAACAAAGAAACTTCTACACCTAGACAGTTTTCATACATAAGGCTCTAGGTGTTTTACATCAGCAGATAGAAGCCATGAGAGCAGCTAACCTCTCCAAACATGAGCTCAGAGGAAACTCCGACTCCGACTCCACAGCCCTGCTTCACACATCCATATGTCAATTCTGCAAAAAAAGAACACGTCCCATTCTGGTCCTCAAAATGCAGACCTCGAACCTATAGAAATCAATGGGAATGCAAAATAATGTGGATCGCACATATCCTTATTAAGTAAATCTGCAACCTACAGACCGCAAAACGGATAAGGTGGTGTACATAAGCCCTAATCCTATCTTTTTTTGGTGTTGCCTGCTAAAGTGTTCATCTTGGCCTATCATGTGTGATACTCTGTGTGATATGACCATGATCGGCTCAGGAAATGCAGTCTGTGTGCAGCACGCATCTCCCAGGCCAACCGCACTCTTCTGACTTGATCACTGTAATGTATGATACAGCCAGTCTCTGTCTGATTGGGGGGTAAGTACATGATGAGGTGAGTACATGGCAATATTCCCATGGTCAGATACAGACTGGTTGTATCATACATTGCTATCATACAGACAGTTCGGGTCAGGGAAGCTGCGGTCACCTGGAAAATGTGGCTTACACATGGACTGTGATTCCTGGGCCTATCATCGTTTGCATTAGCGCAATAATTCATACTGGGCCCAATAACAGTGACATGCACAGCGCCCACATTACAATAACATCCACAGCGCCCCCATAACAGTGACCTCCACAGCGCCCCCATAACAGTGACCTCCACAGCGCCCCCATAACAGTGACCTCCACAGCGCCCCCATAACAGTGACCTCCACAGCGCCCCCATAAGTGACATCCACAGTGCCCCAATAACAGTGTCATCCACAGTGCCCCCAAATGCCATCCAAAGTGCCCATAATGACATCCACAGTGCACCCAGTGCCCCTAATGACATCCAGGGTGCCCCATGTGCCATCCACAGTTCCCCCCAGTGACATGCACAGCATAGCGATCAGCCTCTGTGTGCTATGCTGTCACTCATGCACAGCGTTTACAGTGCATAGAAGCCTGTCTCTGAAAATCAGTTTTGGAGTGATCACGTGACCGCGAAGAGGATTGTGGGAAAGCCTGCGCTGCGGAAGGTAAGTATAAGTATAATAACCTTCCCTCCACAGGTTATTAATATGGAGAAATTTCAAGTAGGGGCCCGAGAACCCCTTTGATTACACTTTAAATTATTTTGTAAGACAATGGACGACAATGTGCCATCTCATCACGGTCTCATGATTAGGGAACGGCCATCCCTCAAAAGTTGGATGCCGTGCCTCAGCAGACAATGAGTCAATTTGTGAACAGCATGAGACGTTGTTGTCAAGCTGTAATTGATGCTCAAGGCCACATGACAAGTTATTGAGACATTGACATTTTTGTAGCGGTATACCCACCACTGTTGCATACTACTGCGTACTCACTATTGCATACTTTACTTAAATACCTTAGTGTCATTTTATAATATCACTGTAGTGTGAACTTTTATGCTTTCCATAAATTTCACCCGAAAGCCAAATATCACTAACTTTTTGTGAATAGTGTATATATAATTATTCATCCTCTACATACATATTTTAGACACTTGTTTTAACCATATCCCATATTGCACAATTACATTTACATATTAAGGTATTCATGCATTTTTCATGCATTTTTTTAAAGAAATGTGTTGTTGTTTTTTTTCTATAGAGCATTAAAATAAGACAATATGAGAAAGTAATTAGAAAACATAAATGCATGTCTTACAAAAAGAACGCATGAAAAACACATAAAACTGTAATGCGTTAATTTAATCATGCAATATGGTTAATACAAATGTCTAAAATATGTGTGTAGACAATGAATGAATATATACAATGCCTTGCGAAAGTATTCGGCCCCTTGGAACTTTTCAACCTTTTGCCACATTTCAGGCTTCAAACAAAAAGATATAACATTTTAAATTTTTGGTGAAGAATCAACAAGTGGGTCACAATTGTGAAGTGGAACGAAATTTATTGGATCATTTAAACTTTTTTTGTAATAATAAAACTGAAAAGTTGGGCGTGCAAAATTATTCGGCCCATTTACTTTCAGTTCAGAAAACTCACTCCAGAAGTTCATTGAGGATCTCTGAATGATCCAATGTTGTCCTAAATGACTGATGAAGATAAATAGAATCCACCTGTGTATAATCAAGTCTCCATATAAATGCACCTGCTCTGTGATAGTCTCAGGGTTCTGCATCATGAAGACCAAGGAACACACCAGGCAGGTCTGTGATACTGTTGTGGAGAAGTTTAAAGCCGGATTTGGATACCAAAAGATTTCCCAAGCTTTAAACATCCCAAGGAGCACTGTGCAAGCGATCATATTGAAATGGAAGGAGTATCAGACCACTGCAAATCTACCAAGACCTGGCCATCCCTCTAAACTTTCATCTCAAACAAGGAGAAAACTGATCAGAGATGCAGCCAAGAGGCCCATGATCACTCTGGATGAACTGCAGAGATCTACAGCTGAGGTGGGAGAGTCTGTCCATAGGACAACAATCAGTCGAACACTTCACAAATCTGGCCTTTATGGAAGAGTGGCAAGAAGAAAGCCATTTCTCAAAGATATCCATAAAAAAGTCTCGTTTACAGTTTGCCACAAGCCACCTAGGAGACACACCAAACATGTGGAGGAAGGTGCTCTGGTCAGATGAAACCAAAATCAAACTTTTTGGAAACAATGCAAAACAATATGTTTGGCATAAAAGCAACACAGCTCATCACCCTGAACACACAATCCCCACTGTCAAATCTGGTGGTGGCAGCATCATGGTTTAGGCCTGCTTTTCATCAGCAGGGACAGGGAAGATGGTTAAAATTGATGGGAAGATGGATGGAGCCAAATACAGGACCATTCTGGATGAAAACCTGTTGGAGTCTGCAAAAGACCTGAGACTAGGACAGAGATTTATCTTCCAACAAGACAATGATCCCAAACATAAAGCAAAATCTACAATGAAATGGTTCAAAAATAAACGTATCCAGGTCTTAGAATGGCCAAGTCAAAGTCCAGACCTGAATCCAATTGAGAATATGTGGAAAGAGCTGAAAACTGCTGTTCACAAACGCTCTCCATCCAACCTCAAAGAGCTCGAGCTGTTTTGCAAGGAAGAATGGGCAAGAATTTCAGTCTCTAGATGTGCAAAACTGAGACATACCCCAAGCGACTTGCAGCTGTAATCACAGCAAAAGGTGGCACAACAAAGTATTAATGCAAGGAGGCCGAATAATTTTTCACGCCCCACTTTTCAGTTTTATTATTACAAAAAAAGTTTAAATGATCCAATAAATTTCGTTCCACTTCACAATTGTGACCCACTTGTTGATTCTTCACCAAAAATTTAAAATGTTATATCTTTTTGTCTGAAGCCTGAAATGTGGCAAAAGGTTGAAAAGTTCCAGGGGGCCGAATACTTTTGCAAGGCACTGTGTAGATATATATATATATATATATATATATATATATATATATATATATATATATATATTCCAGTATTTTATTTTGAAATATTTTATTTCAAAACTTTTTATCTTCCGGGTGAGGGTTAGAATGTTTATTCATGAATAATCCACACCAGACATTCCTATTCGGGAACGAGCCATCCCATTGAAGTGAATGGGACGGCTTCTTGTAGTTACACCTGTTAACCACTGTAGTTGCGATGGCAAGCAGGTAAACAATGAAGAGAGAGCAGCACTGGCACAGAATGCGTCTTCTCTTCAATCAGCTGATCGGTGCGAAAGGAAGGCGTGTGCAGTGCGTTTGTGCTGTCTCCTGTCTCTCTTCCTGCTCACTGCTGCTATATCTATGGCGGAAGAGAGAAGGAAGAAGGCACGGCATGCGCCTTCCCTTCATACAGCCTGGTGGGCGTGCCTTGTGAGGTCATCAATAAAAAAAAGTTGGACAACCCCTTACATGTGTCCCTCTAGCCAGTCTGCGTGCACATTTTTATGTGGAGATTTTTTATGTGTATGGCCAACATAACCATATATTTGTATATTTATTGTTTATTCCGTATACAGAACAGTGCTGTCTATTAATCAGACCCTCCAGTTAGACCCAGACTGGATTACAGTGTCTACTCTGCAGTGCCCAATGTGTGAGGGTCGTTTGTTGGGACTTTCACTGGAATTCAGTGGTATAAAGCTCAATAAGGAAAAAGCTCCTTGGGACTTCGACAAAAAAAACGAATTGAAGTTGCTGAACATCTTTCATAAAGGTGTATTTACCAGCATAAAAAAATCATGTGTCATTACAATTCCATAGAGAAATATTCTCTGGTGTCAGATGTAGGCGGCATTGCTTAAAAGTCAGCCCTGGGGATCTGAGCCACTGTAGAACAGACAACTTATTATTATATAGTACAAAGTTTGTTTGTTTGAAGCATTATGTGTTGACTTAAGGCAAAAAAGGTAAATGTAGGTTTTTAAATTTTGTCTAAATCTACTGAACCAAACTTGCATCACCACAGAAGGCATATTACTATTTTTTTCATTTTTTTTGTTACATTGTGTGGATCTAAACTGCACAACAGATGCAGAGAGAGATTCATTTTCATAAGCTTTCAATCATTTAGTTCATATATATGCATAAAGGTGTGAGAGGAAAGACTTAGTGGTTGTCTCACTTTAGCAAATATCATTTATTATGTATGAGAAAGTTAATACAAGGCACTTACTAATGTATTGTGATTGTCCATATTGCCTCCTTTGCTGGCTGGATTAATTTTTTACATCACATTATATACAGCTCATTTCCATGGTAACCACCCTGTAATCCAGCAGCTGTGGTCATGATTGCACACTAAAGGAAAAAGCACCGGCTTCTCTGGTGGCCAGGAACATGTCAACACACATAGGCTAGTGCTTTTTCCTATAGTGTGCAAACACTACCACCACTGATGACAAAAATGATGGTACCCCTGGAAAAGATTGAGGTCTTCATACTTGTAATCAGTCAGTCTTTCTGTTTAAAGGGTGAAACGGAGTCACTGTGCTGTTTGGTAACATGGTGTGAACATGGACCAAAGAAAGCGAAGGAGAGACTTGTCTCAGATTAGAAAGAAAATTATAGACAAACATATTAAGACCATCTCCAAACAGCTTAATGTTCCTGTTACTACAGTTACACATAGGAGGTTAAAGGGGTTCTCCACGCTTTTAATATTGACGTTCCATCCGCAGGACAGGTCATGAATATCAGATCGGTGGGTGTGCCAGGTTTCATAGAGAAGGAGCCCACTGTGCGCGTGTGTGACGTCTCCTGTCTCTCTTCCTGCTCGCCATAGACCTAGTAGCAGCTAGAAGGGAGACAGCGTGGAGCACCTTCCCTTCATACAGCTGCCCGGTGGGGGTGCTGGGTGTCAGAACCCTGCCAATCTGATATGGATAGGTCATCACTTTTAAAAGCCTAGAGAACCCCTTTCAGGTGTATTGGACTGTAGCCAACCTCCCTAGACGTGGCTACAAGAGGAAAATTGATGACACATTAAAGAGACAGATAATACAAATGTAGAGATGAGTGAACCAGTCCATTTCGGGTGTGGTTCGCCGAATTTTTGAAAAAGTTTGGTTAGGACCTGAATAAGTTTGGGACGAACAGAAGTTGCTCCAATTGCACTGAAAGTTCGTAAATAACCCTCTCTAGCCTCCTAGGACTCCTAGAATTTTAAAGAAGTTATCTTTTAGTTTATTTTTTATGAATTGTTTTTCCCTCCCTGCTCCCCAAGCTCTGAAACGCAATTACAGCAATAGATGTGATACTGATATACATAGCTATGGGTAAACGCACGTTTCATAGTGCTAACATACAGCGTGTTTAAAAACACACAGCGCCAGCATATGTATTATTCTTTTTTTATATTACAAAGCTTCCAAAAATTGTCCCTTATCAGGAGCATATGCTTAAACATGCACAGTGTTAATGGGATAAAAAAATAAAAAATTGGCTCGGGGGAACAAGTGTCCAAAAATTATTCCTTGACAGGGTCAGAATGCCTGCCCATACAACACACACAAGTGTTTATTGTCAGAAGAAAAAGTGGCTAGTTGTGAATGAGCGTAAAAAAATTCTCCCTTTTAATTGGGAGCAGCGTAAGTGCAATGTAGATGTGGAAAGTGTATGCTAAAGATATAGTGGCGTGATGGAATCTGCAGCCTACAGAATGTGATGGTAGGCAGACAGACAGCATTGGCATGATGGTATGCAGGTCACATTAGTGGCATGATGGAAGCGGCAGCAGCAGCCATACAGTACTCGATGGAACAGCATTGGCACGATGCAGGCGGCAGCAGCAGCCATACAGAACGTGATAATAGACAGACAGCATTGGCATGATGGAGGCAGTAGCAGCAGCCATACAGAACATGATGGCAGACGGACAGACAGCAACAGTGGTAAGATGGGGCACCTCCAGCAAGGCTAGATATATTCATCGAAATCAGTCTGAGGAGTGTGAAAATCCTCCTAAATCCAAGCTTGGTTCATTTTGACAAAAGTGATCTTTTGGACACTGACGGAGGACAACTTGGTCTGTCTGGGTGTCACCCTGCCTCTAGCGCTGAAAACCCTCTCCGAGATGACACTGGAGGCTGGGCAAGAAAGAAGAAAGAGAACATGCTGTGCCAATTTAGACCACTGACCAGTCTGCCTGCCCAGAAATCCATGGGGTCGGGGAATAGGGTATGCGACAGAGACTGGCCATAGTTTGGGTAGGCCTGAACTTGGGCGTTGAGGCGGGAGGCGTTGTGGCTTCAGCTGGGCATAGCAGATGGAAAAACTGATCCATAATGTTAAGGAGACTGAAATAGCTGCTGCGGCTTTTGCTGCTTATGGTGGCGGGAGGGGGTTTTGACTCTGCGGGGGGGGCGTTGAGAGGCCTCCCTTTTGGACATGCTGGTGGCAGGCATCTGCTTGCCATAAGCTGCGTCAAGCTGTGTACACAGTGTTTCCTTGTAATAACATAATTTGTCCTCCCTTTCTGTGAGAGGAAAACATTCCCCATTTTGCCTTGGTAGCGAGGGTTTAAAAGCATGGCTATCCAGTAATCATCAGACTGCTTGATGTCAACGATACACCTGTCAGTGAGTAAGCAAGCAAGCATACAGTTCAGCATTCTGGCCAGCGTGCCCAGGGAGCCAGTTCTTTCCAGATCTCCCCTCCACTGAGACGATTGGGTGTCTTGGCCAGTGCCATCCTCATTATCGACCTCTTGCTCCTCCACCTCCGACTCCTCCTTTTCCTCTTGCTGTGGCAGCTCCTCATCATCCTCCTCTTCATCATCCTCCTCCTCCTCCATGGCGGATTCCCTTTGTGTGTCCCCAACAGCTATAGGGCGGACAGGAAGATGTGTCAGCTGCTCTTCTTCCGCTGTGGTCCGCTGCTGCATAAGCGTCAGTGTCTGTTTTATGATAAATATGAGCGGGATAAAGTCTTTCATGTCGCAGTTGTCTCTGCTGACAAACTTTGTGGTTTCAGCCCCTGACAGGAGTTTTGGATGAGCTGCCACTACCTGACCTCAGAGCAACGCATGCTAACACCTGCTGAGGCTGGTCTGGTGCACGACAAAATCGTTCATGGCTTTCTGTTGCTTGTAGAGACGCGCAAGCATATGCAATGTCAAATTCTAGTGAGTTGGCATGTAGCGGATTAAGCAGGTCCAGGACAGTGTTCCTTGCCACGTAAGAGTGGACCTTGCGCAAACCAGTGTACTTATTTGCCAGGGTGCTGCCTCGCCACTGTCGGAAAAAACATTGACCCGGTGGGCCGTGAAAGACATGTATTTATTGTCCCTGCTCGTAAAAGCTGCTTCAGGTGTTCACCATGGCGTAAATTTTGAAGCACAGCAATAATCGCAGGGAGTGGCCAAAGTTGTCCGCCATGTGAGAGTACAAGGCAGGTGTCATGGACATTCCTGCGACAGGTATCAGAAGATCTGTCAGATTGGCAACCCGTGGGCTAAACTGACAGGTTCTCGTTTGGTTGTTTTGTTGCTGGCATTCACCACACCCTCCCCCTTCAGGTGTAGGTGTTTTATGAATTATCTTTGTCTATTTAGGCCCCTTTCACACGGGCGAGATTTCCGCGCGGGTGCAATGCGTGATGCGAACTCATTGCACCCGCACTGAATCCTGACCCATTCATTTCAATGGGGCTTTTCACATGAGCAATGTTTTTCACGCATTTTCGCCGTTGCGTGAAAATCACAGCATGTTCTATATTCTGCGTTTTTCAAGCAGCCCTGGCCCCATTGAAGTGAATGGGGCTGCGTGAATAACGCATTGCATCCGCACGCAAGTGTGGATGCAATGCGTGATTCACTGATGGTTGCTAAGAGATGTTGTTTGTAAACATTCAGTTTTTTATCACGCGCGTGAAAAACGCATCAAAACGCTTCGCACCCGCGCGGAAAAAACTCAACGAACGTACGCAATCGCAGTCAAAACTGACTGCGATTGCGTGCGGATTTTCCGGAACGCATCCGGACTGAATCCGTGACGCACGTGTGAAAGAGGCCTTAGTGTTGCTTCTCCCACCATGCTGTGCGGTTTATACTTTCTGTGGTCTGCTGGTGTGTGTTTCTCTGTGGAGATCCCATTGCTGCCATTATCTTCAGGACAGTTAAGTGTCTTCTTTCCCTTTCGTTTATTTGTGTATATCTTCCCTGTGTTTTGGTGTTTGGGCCAGAGGGGAGACTACTGTTCGTCCAGGTTGGTGAAGGAACAGTTTGTCTCATTCCAGTCACTGGCTTCAGGGTCCTTCAGGGACAGTGAGGGTCCCAGGTTTCCAGCGTATGAACTCGCCTACCTTCTAGGCCTGTTCATACTGTTAGTAAGCCAGGACTGGAGTCAGGGTTTCAATAGGAGGTGACCATCCGCCTTCACTAGTTCAAAGCCTAATCCGATTTCCCCCCCTCTTCCTCCCGTGCTTGGTGTGGAATATCCCCCCCACACCAGAGCGTGACAGCAGGGATGGCTTTTTGGGAGAAATAATGCTGTGTTTGCCTGCCTACGTCTTATTATGCTCTTGCATAGCTTGTACAAGACAATGCTTTTGTCTTCCGGCAATGTGAAGAAAAAAATGCCAGACGGGAGATACTCGTGCATCAGAGGTAGAGGCAGCCGAGCTGGGCTTAGCTCTGGCACGTTTTGGGCCTAACCCACAGCGTCAGAGGCATCACCAGATCCTGAAGCAGGCGTGCTCCTGGCTGTTTTTTGGAAGGTACGTTTCCCCTGCTATTTATTTCTGCCGCCATGACCCTCCTCCTCTGATCTTGCCTCCTCCTCAGCACCCTGTTCCAAATGCCATGTCCTGTCCAGCACACAATTGTCATGGGCATCCTTACCCTCTCTTTCACTTCTATCAGACTGTGCAATATCATGGTGGGTTCTTTGCTCTGGTCAAATGAAACCAAAATCAAACTTTTTGGAAACAATGCAAAACGATATGTTTGGCGTAAAAGCAACACAGCTCATCACCCTGAACACACCATCCCCACTGTCAAACATGGTGGTGGCAGCATCATGGTTGGGGCCTGCTTTTCATCAGCAGGGACAGGGAAGATGGTTAAAATTGATGGGAAGATGGATGGAGCCAAATACAGGACCATTCTGGATGAAAACCTGTTTGAGTCTGCAAAAGACCTGAGACTAGGACAGAGATTTATCTTCCAACAAGACAAGGATCCCAAACATAAAGCAAAATGTACAATGGAAAGGTTCAAAAATAAATGTATCCAGGTCTTAGAATGGCCAAGTCAAAGTCCAGACCTGAATCCAATTGAGAATATGTGGAAAGAGCTGAAAACTGCAGTTCACAAACGCTCTCCATCCAACCTCAAAGAGCTCAAGCTGTTTTGCAAGGAAGAATGGGCAAGAATTTCAGTCTCTAGATGTGCAAAACTGATAGAGACATACCCCAAGCGACTTGCAGCTGTAATCTCAGCAAAAGGTGGCGCATCAAAGTATTAATGCAAGGAGGCCGAATAATTTTGCACGTGTAGCACACCCGTGGGTGGAGCTTAATTAGAATATGGGAGGTGACGCCTGCCTGAAACCTGACCCCTTTTTATTCCCCAACACTCTGAAACAATTTTTCTTTTTCAGCAGAAAAAAAACACATTTATTGTAACCGGTTAGTTGAATTTCCCTTAAAGCAGGTAAATTGCAATATATATGTTGCAATATGAAATGGCAAATAAAACGATTAGCTAGTTAACCACCAATAATGAAACTAAGGCAATGTCATCAATAAATCATGAATGAATCTTATCACACAATAAACTCTATAAACCAGCTGGTTAGACAGACCCTCAGAGACTTTTATCTGAGATAATAGGAAAAACAGGTTTAAGGAAAAATGTGTCCACAGTCCTCTAGTACAAAAAAAACAAAATGGAGTCCAATAATGAAGCAAAGAAGAAAAAAAACATAGGTCCTCTTGAAACAAAGGAAATGATCCAAAACAGCCACACCTGTAAATCCAGTAGCTCCCAGAATAGTGATCACTGGCAATACAGTCTCTCCCTTTACAGACAGGTGGGGAATCACAGGCAGCTGCGATCAATTCCTTAGACACTTATACCCCTTACTTGTACAGATACACTTCACAACACTGAACTTTATCTCACTCCAGTCTTCAGAATTCTATGTGGAGCACTGTGGATGCATTTGAGACTCATTCAAACTTGTGGTACTAAGATTTCTCTTTGAAAATGGCGGACTGCATTACAAATCCACCATGTGTCCTTCCTAAAATGGCGGCTGCCTCACACCACACTGTGTCTCTCCAGCTATCACAACTGTCACTTGTTTTACTCATGGCCCGGGCACGTGTCTGTTAACAGGCAGGTTCTTTACAGGTCCTTTTTGTAGTGATCCAATGTCCCTTAGGTGAGAAAACATAAGTCCTTCACTTTTCTTCCTGCAGCTCTGGAACTAGCCCGCGCGTCTCCGGCCCAAGGACCTTAGAACTCCTCCCTTTCCTGCCCCTCCCCCAATTGACTATGAGGGATCTTGGATATTGTAGTTCAGAACAGCTCTGAGTGTAATCCATTGCCAAAATACCTCCTGAGCTAAACAACATTAACTGTTTATTTTCTGAAGAATGTCACTAGGAGAGGGACTCTACACACGCCCCACTTTTCAGTTTTGTTATTACAAAAAAAGTTTAAATGATCCAATAAATTTCGTTCCACTTCACAATTGTGACCCACTTGTTGTTGATTCTTCACCAAAAATTTAAAATGCTATATCTTTTTGTTTGAGGCCTAAAATGTGGGTTGAAAAGTTCCAGGGGGCCGCATGCTTTCGCAAGACACTGTATATCCTAGTTAATTAAATTGGACACTCCCTCCCCCCTCCCCTTCAGAAAAAAGAAAAAATTGAAACCGTGTGCAAGAGGAATTCACGGGAACGATTGAGGCTTGACGCTGAATTTCACTGTAACGCGCAAGTAGGTTTCTGCTATACCATGTGTTTTGCTGCAGCAATCACATACAGTATATATGCTGGTTAATGAAATTGAACCCTCCATCCCCCCAAAAGGATCTCTGTGAAAGTAGGGGAAAAAATGAAAGTATTTCCTTGCAGGTGGCTGCTTTCTTGCAGGTGAGTTCTGCACTGCATAGGAGGCTCCTCGGCCACAGCTCCTCACTCCTTCCTTCCCCTTCCTTCCTGGCTGTCAGCTCCCCTGCCTCCCTATTCTACACACACAATTCTTCTTCTTCTTTTTCTTTGGCCAGTTTCATTAGTTTTTTTTATAAATTATTCTGTTGAACCACAATTCAAAAGCCATGTATGATTTTCATTAGTTGATTTTCAGTAAATTTTTATTAATTACCACTTTTGTCAGTTTAGATTTATTTCAGTGACCATTGTGGTTTTTTCCTGTCTTTAACAGAAGGGTACCAACAATTTGGTCCACATGTGTATGTTTTCTGATATCTGCCATTGATTTCATCCTTTGCAATTCGGAGGGTGAAATCTGTGACAAATCTGCAGCATTTCTGCACCAAATATCAATCCGATATGTTGCTGATTTTGGTGAGATCCGCTGTATGTGGCCATATCCTTACTTATCAGTCTGAAAAAATGACAGTTCATCGACCGTTTTAGAGAAGCTAATTCAAAATTGCCTAATAATATGGATGAACTCCCTGTTGTCAGATTTGTTGTTAGTGTTAGAGAAATTTTGTTATTGGTGTCCATAAAATGATGATGTTCTCTTTATCTGTAAATCATTGCTTATAACTACGTACATACCAATGTATTTAGAATATGAAAATCTTTTTTGTGTGTTTCAAATTGCTATGTAAGAGTGGTGTCTAACACACCTTTTTGTGCAGTTTCGGGCCACAGTGAGATTATTCTCATTCCCTTCCACTTCTGGCTTTTGCTGAAAAACTTCGACAAAAAGCTGTGTTTATCCCCTCCCTAATGAAAATGCTTTCCCAGTCGGTCATTAGGTTGAGTAGCCATATATCATGTAATTAACGCATTGTTTTGTTTGAATCTGTTGCAGAATTGGTGATGTTGCTGGAGTGGTGGTCAGACACTGATTGCACGCTGTATACAGATCCTGCAAACTATAGCAAGTACGGCAAAGAGAACGCTATAGTAATTCTCAACCATAACTTTGAAATTGACTTTCTCTGTGGTTGGAACTTTTGTGAGCGATTTGGTGTCCTTGGTGTAAGTATATCATCCAGTGGTTATCAGAGAGCAGCCGTTGTGTATATTTTATATCCCTTTCGGCTACTTTCACATCAGTGTTGTTTTGTCCCCATTCATTGTCATTGGGGACAAAACTGGAACGGTGTACACCAGAATGCATTCTGTTCCGGTTTGTTGCATTCCCTTGCTGGACACATAATTGCTGCAAGCAGCGTTTTTTATGTGCAGCATGAGAAACTGAACAAGCCAGATCTGCCACCTAAAACTATGTAAGTCAATGGTGTCGGATTAGTTGTTTTCAGACACATTAACTTACAGTGGTTTTAATGCCGGTTTCTTCGTTTTTGATATAATACAACCGTAGCCGTTCTGAACGGATGCAGCCAGTTGTATTATTAAACAGAAGTGTTTTACTGTGGTTTCGAGATCCCCTGCCAGATCTGAAAACCGTACAGCAAAAACACTGATGTGAAAGTAGTCTACATCGGGTCTGTTACTTCACAATTGTCACTCATTAGGAAAATAATAAATGGAAAATAGCTCCTCTTTTATGGGTACACATTTTGAAAGAATTTGCCTTTCAGTCATTGCATTAAATAGTATTAGAGCCTGCCAGTTTCTGCACATCTCGCATTACATAAGGATAATAGTCATTCTGTGGCTTTTAAAGTAACGCTGATTACTTTAGTCTGCTGGTGGAATAGATTACCCTAAAGAATATGGTCACATTTCTGATTAAGCTTCGAGATGAGAGGGATATGTGGCAGCTTATATGTTCTCTTTTTGAAGTATCAAGCTTTGCTGTTCTTTGTATCTCCTTCTGCTAAGTGGATGCTTAGTTGCATTATCTTTTGAGTCTCTGGTGTTGACGAGTGTAAGTATTTAAGGCTCAGTACAATGCATGCCAAATCTGCTAGTTCTGCTACTGTGCATGTAAATTTACCCCTAACTACTAGCATTATATATGTCTTTAAACTTGGCCAGTGCATGTGTCTTCATATCAATAAGAACCATTTTCCACAGAATTCCACAGACCTCAAATTCCATTTACTTACTTCCTAAGTAGTATTTAATTAGTTAAAGGGGCTGTTTGCGATTCACATGAATGGAAATGTAATATCGGGCTATGTCCACCAACAAGAAGGGTGCTGTTTATGGGGGAAAAAAGACAACCCCTGTAACTATGAATGCACAGTGCACCACGAGGAGCATGGTAAAAGCATGCATTGCCATTCAAGGTACAGCTCTGTATCTAGCAATACCATGACATTTCCAAGGACCAATATGGTTTGTGTGATATTCAGATGTCCTTTCCCCTCTATAATTTCACCTTGCTGTCACAGCGACTGTTACACTATATGTAGTTCTGAAAGTAAAAATTCATCTTCACGTAAAGTTAACAGTAAAAATGAAAACATTATATAATACATAACAATCTCTTTCTAAGGGCTCAAGCACACGACCATTGGCTGTTTTGCGGTTCACAAAACACAGATACTGGCCGTGTGCATTCTACATTTTGAAGAATGGAATGGCTGACCCCTAATAGAACACTCCTATCCTTGTCCGTAAAACAGACAAGAATAGTAACATAGTTCACAAGGCTGAAATAATACATCTGTCCATCCAGTTCAGTCTGTTTCCTGCAAGTTGATCCAGAGGAAGGCAAAAAAAACCCTGTGAGGTAGAAGCTAATTTTCCTCACTTTAGGGGGGAAAAATCCTTCCCAACTCCAATCAGGCAATCAGAATTACTCTCTGGATCAACGACCCCTTTTCTAGTAACTGTAACCTGTAATATTATTACTAGAGATGAGCGAATTTCATGTTATGAAATTCGTTCAAGCTTCGTTTGGTGGTAAAAGGTGAATTGCGTTATGGATTCTTTAGAGGCATTCCATTATTCATACAGTCATAATAGAAGTCTATGGGGTGCATAACAGATCTGTCCAGTCTCTGTTATACAGGCCATAGACTTCTATTATGACTGAAGGAATAATGGAATGCCTCTAAAGGTATTCCGTTATGCATTCCGTCATGGTTCGTGGTAACGGAATCCATAACGCAGTTCACCTTTTACCACCAAACAAAGCGTGAACGAATTTCATAACATGAAATTCGCTCATCTCTAACTATTACCCTTCAAAAATACATCCAGGCCCCTCTTGAACCCTTTTAGTGAATTTACCATCACCACCTCCTCAGGCAGAGAGTTCCATAGTCTTAATGCTCTTACCGTAAAGAATCCTCTTCTATGTTTGTGTACAAACCTTCTTTCCTCCAGACACAGAGGATGTCCCCTCGTCACAGTCACAGTCCTGGGGATAAATAGATGATGGGAGAGATCTCTGTACTGACCCCTGATATATTTATACATAGTTATTAGATCGCCCCTCAGTCGTCTTTTTTCTAAAGTGAGTAACTCTAATTTTGATAATCTTTCTGGGTACTGTAGTCCACCCAGGACATGTTCTATTGTTTTGCTGAGCCATGGAACTGACATACAGGTGTGCTGTCCACATCTTTAAAGGCCACATTGAAGTGAAAAAATACGTTTGTGTGCATAAACCCTAACAAAGCTAAAAGCAGTCATGTACCTCAAATGGATCCAAAGCACCCCCTCCCCATTCATTGCACAGATTGTTCTCCTTGATTTTGTTCAGATTGCAGCTCAGGGATGTGTTCCTTATGCTGCAACTCTCTTCTTGTAACTGCATCCTCTCTGACTCCCATACATCTCAATGGGAGGCAGCACTGAGGATCACGGAGCGGCAGCCTAAAGCCACGCAGAGAAAGGACATGTCCTCGCGCATTAGACGTAGCAAAGTTTTAGATCCTATAAGTTGCTTAAAATAGAACTCATAGATCCAAACAGTGGCAGCCACACAGTGCCAATCAGTGCCAGCATTCTGTTCTCTGCATCAAAAAGATATGTCCTTTGACAACCATGTCTCTGAGAATTATGACTCGGGGGGCCTCAGGGTGTGCACCTCTGCTGTGAAGGATTTTTATAATTGGAATGTTCACATAATACATTTTAAGGGGATTTACCACTATTACCAGTTCTAAATGTACCACCTAAGCAATATGCAGGTACGTCTATACTCAGACCAGAGATTTAACAATGATACGGAAAGTGGAACTGAAAGTGAAGAACCTCTTTAGTGTTGTCATTCTTGTCTCACAATGTAGAATCTTGGTATGGCAAACGTTATAGAATGGTAATCCTAAAATGTGCACAGTGGAAGCCATTGGATGTGACCATTTTAATGTTACTTTTTATTACCGTAATTTTTAATTTCTGGATATTTTATTTTTTCATTCAAGTTATCCAAAATGCAGGTTGTTTAGGGATAGGGATACTGAATGATAGAATTTCCCTACATGTAATGTAATGGCACATTTATCCATCCAACCTGGGCCGTGTCTGCCCTGCTGCTCAGCCTGTTGCAATGTTTGGGTTGTTTTGCCTATATTAACTGAATATTTATGGCTGATGCATGGTAAAGAATGAATAAATTACTTTGCCAAGTGATATTATCGGTTTCCAATGGTAGCTGGCACAGAAATGGATTGTATAATAGTTAACCTTCTCATCACTTGCTCCATATTTTGACGGTTTGCTGCATGCTAGTTATTAATCTTGGGGATATTTGTTTGAACCTAATGAAATGTTTTTCTAGTTTCGCCCTGTGACCAGAGTACCAAATGAATTTTTTTTTTTTTTAAATTGGATTTTTTTAAGTTTATTAGCGTCACACTTACACTAACAGAACTACTACAACGTACTGCTGAAATTACAAAATTGTCTATTAATCAGTTTATTTTGCTGTGAAATTGCAGTACTTTTCCTAGAATGATAGTTTGGTAATCATTGTATGTTTCTCACTACAGTTTGGCTGGTGCATACAGGTGCTCACAGTACATGTATGTCTCCTTCAACAGGGACCACTAGATTTTTTGTTTATGGCACTTTTTTATTACTTTTGTTGTACATGTTTCTAAGATCCCCGCTTCTCATAAAGTATCTGTGGAATAAATACCTGATAATGATTCATAATATAGGTGTGTATCTATTAATGTTCATTTATCATAATCCAAGGTTAATCTCACTACTAAGGCCTGTTTCACATACATTATATCAGTTTTGTACAGCCAGCTATTTTAGGCCGGGAGCTGGACCCAACTGATATGCACTTCAGTGCACAGATACGACCGGGCAGGAGAACTGAGCATGCAGCGGTTTTCTGTCTGGCGTTATTTGACATCCAGCATCAGAACTGATGCCGTAGATGTATGAGAATGACTCCATAGAAAACTGTGGGATCAGTTCTGGCATCAGTTCCCCTCCATCATTTTCTACTTTACTTCAGAAGGGAACTAAACCAGATAGGGGTCCTAACTGTGAACTTTTTGACAACCCTCTTTTGACTTCTAAATCGTATCACATAAGGGACATGTGAAAAATATTTTGGTAACTATGAGATTTTAGCTGTAGATATTCCATAGGGCAGTGTAGTGTATAAAGTACACGTTCAACACAGTTTTACAGTTTTTATGCAGGTATAACCATTGCATTAATTATCTTGTACTAATTCGGAGCTACAGCCTGTACTATGGCACTGAGCAGCAGGAACAGACACATCCCTACCAGCTTATAATACAGTGATACGTGTATGCTGCATACAGTTACTTACCCGCATACAGACATTTTCTCCCAGCCCAAGCATTCTCATTGTATATACTAGCCTTTTATGTGGTACATTGTCAAGTTCTTCATAGAAGTAAAGATATACGACATCCATTGATTCGTCTAGAACTTACCTCCTCATAGAAACTGATTAAATTAGTTTGACATGAACGATCCTTTATGATGCCATGCTGATGTGGATTTTTACTTCTTTTTTCATTGATTAAATATTTAATATGCAAAATATTGAGCATGTTTTGCAATTTTAGTAGGTGAATACTGTAGTAAAGGGAATTGTCCATTATAGCAAATGACTTTTTTTTCCTTTATTGTTGCCAGAGCTCAAAAGTCCTAGCAAAGAAGGAGCTATCTTATGTTCCTGTAATTGGCTGGATGTGGTACTTCTTGGAGATTGTGTTCTGTAAACGAAAATGGGAAGAAGATCGAAAAACTGTTGTAAAGGGTTTACAGAATCTTAGGGACTACCCAGAACATTTTTGGGTAAGTCAAGTACAATTACATGCTGTTTTACTAGTACTTTTTAGATTATTAATCCATCCATTGTTTTCCTATTTCCCTCTAAATGTTACTGCATAGCCATTTCCAATCAAAGACACACTGTTGAAAGTTTTCTGTATATTTTGAGCTTTTATAGTATTGTATTTCCCTGAATATGGCTATAGCCAAATAGTTAGATAAATTTCTTCATTTCCTCATCAATTTCCCTGGATAGTCTTACTCTGAAGCAGCCAAACCCATCTTTATTACACTTTAGCACAATGTAGGGCTGTGCAGTGTCTTGGTGTTAAACCATGTTACTGGCCTTAGACTCTGCAAAACAGAGAGGATAACATAAGTGCATGATCCATTATATGATGGATGCGAATGGGCCCAACAGCCCTGATTGACTAAAATGAGGTTTGTCGGATTTGGGTTATGAGACCTTGCATTATCCTGGACAAAATGTTGTGGCATGCTGTGCTATTTTATAACAAAATCTGTGATGGGGGCTCCTAACATGGCTTTCAGCACAGATGTGACAGAAGCCTCTACTGTGGGGGATAGTATTATTAAACTTCAGTAATATTATTTTCAAAAACATAAAATTGTTTTTGTTTCATTTATTCCCTGTAGCTTAAACTATTTAGCCCCAATATAGTCTGCAGATCTTATCAGCAGGGCTGTGGAGTTGGTAAGCCAAAGCCCCGACTCCGAATCCTCAATTTCCACTGACTCCGACTCCCAATCCGACTCACTTATACATGGCGCATGTTTAAGTGATAACTTTAAACAAACTTTGCATAAATCAATAGTACAGATATGTCATGACAAAAAGAGTTTGTAATAAATGTGTTACTAGATATATTTACTCTGAACTTCCAGTATCAGGCTTTTCTCTGGGTACAGCTCACTAAGGGCCTGATGTATGAAAACTGTCTAGGTCTAAGACTTTCTTTGTTGCCCATAGCAACCAATCAGTGCTCCCCTTTCATTTCTCCAGAGCACTATATGAAATGAAAGGGGAGCTCTAATTGGTTTCTATGGGCAACAAAGAAACGTCTACACCTAGACAGTTTTCATACATAAGACCCTAGGTGTTTTGCATCAGAAGCATATAGTAAGCATCAGATCAGCTAACCTCTCCAAATATGAGCTCAGAGGAAAAGCAAACTAAAACATAAAGCATACAGAGAGAGCATGCACTGGACAAGTGATTTATGCACAGTTTATTGAAATTTTAGATATACTAAGAAGTACTTGCCTTAAAGGGGTTTTCTCAGCACATTGATTCACTGGCTGACATGCAGTTTGCACTCACTATGTCTCCTCAGACCGTGGCGGGGGGAGGTCTTGAGCAGTTATTAGCATATATTAACTTGACTTAAGTCAGCATATATTGACTTAAGGGTACTTTCACACCTGCGGTGCGAGGCAACGGCAGGCTATTCTGTTGTATTTTCGTTCTGGCCGCCTCTCAGCAGGGGTTGCCGTGCTGCGGCCGGATCCGCGGCCCCACCCCTTTACAGTGAATGGGGCCAGAGCGCAGTTCCGGCCCCACACGTGCACCTGCGGCAGCTCGGATCCGGCGGGCTGTTCACCCACCAGAACAGCCTGCCGGAGCCCCGGTAGACAATTACAGGTAAAGCCATCGTTCTCAGTCCTCAACCCATTTTGCTTACTGAGGTCACTCCTGCTCTCAGCCAATCAGATAAGTCTTTCTGGTCTGCAGGTTACCATAGAAACCTGTGTACAGTGAGAGACCTGCTGAATTGTCTATAGTTCATGACTAAAGTAAAATCTACTGACCACTGTATTTAGAAAATGTCTTCTTTTAACTGCCCCTTTATGTAGAAAGCTAATCTTTGTAACTAGTGAGAAATCCCCTTTAATACTGTTTTCTCTAGTAGATCTGAGATGAGTGCAGCCAATCCTTCCCAGTGCCTTTTTCCTCTGATCTGTAGCGGAGGAGCTTTAATACTGAGCATCTACATAAAGGGCAGCACACAGTCATCTCAACTAAAAGCCTAGATCCTTAGATCAGGAATAGAACAGACATTTATAGGACATTTCATCACTTTCCCAAATTCTTATGAAAATATATTCAGCACATACTGCACTGAACTAAATGTACCAATTTATTATATATTTTAGGAGGAGTCGGTCCATTTCATACCGACTCCGACTCCACCAAAATGGTCACCGACTCCGACTCCATGACTCCGACTCCACAGCCCTGCTTATCAGTCCTTGTCCCCATTGGGGCTCACAGTCTACAGTAATTCCCTTGGTTGGATTCAAACCCTTGACTTAAGTGTTACAGTATTCAACTGTATCACAGTTGAGTTCAAAAGGACACCTATGGCTATTGAGCATAAGATCATAATGTACTTGGCCTGTGGCCATCAAGAGGGCTTGAGTGGCTCCCTGGGCATTGGCCCATCGGGAAATTTCCCTGTAGGGTCTATGGCCAATCTGCCCCTGCTTATCCTCCTCCCCTCTATTTGTTGGGTTATAAGTTTGCCCCCAAAAAGGCTAAGGATAAGGAGCAAGTGCTCAAGTGTGCAAAGAAATTGTCTTCTGCATGTAAGACACCTTTTTGTCAGGGGTCTACAGAGACAATTCTTAAGGAGTAACAAATATTTTTGGTTGATGAGTTAAGAACCCTTCAATTCAAACCTCCCTGGCTGCCCCTCCTATGCAAAACCCTCCCCCAGTGTAGGCATCATCAAGAAAGACACAATAGAGGATTCAGGGTCAGAGTCAGACAACTGTAAACTTTTATGATATTCTGGAAGGAGAAGATGTCTCTCGAAATACCATTTCTCCTCAAAATTCTGGATGATGCTGTATATTACAGACTATAAACAATATGATGGATATTAAGGAAGTGCTAAAAAGATTGATGCAGTGTGAAGTATTTGCTGATCTTGGAGAAAGAAGGAAACACATTTTTCCTGTGCAAGGAAATTTACAGAAATTACTCTAAAATGAAAGGGAACATCCAGAAAATGGCTAGAAATCTCTGATGAGAGGAGACATACACTTCCCTTTGAGGAGGATATTGCTAAAGCCTATGAAGGACTTCTAAAAATTCATTTTCAAGTGGAAATGGTGACCAAGAAAACTATGCTTCCCTTTTAGTTGTGAGGAGTCTTCAAAGACCCCATGGATTTTAAGGTGAAAAGTCTACACATAAAATCCTGGGAAACTTCCTCAGTTATGTTAAAGTCTGGAGTTGAATCCACTTGTGTAGCATAGGTTTACAGAAGAGAGTAGTTTTACTTGCCATTACCAAAACAGGCCATAGGCTTCATAGCAAACTCCTCAGCAGAAAAAATCAGCAAAAGAATTTTCTTTAAAAATGTGGTCTGGAAATTCAAGAATTAACCTGTTTGGTATCCTGTTTGAAGGTGAATGTGTGTGTACCATCTTCAGATAGCATCATGGAAAAGCCACAGACAAAAAGAAATCTCTTCCACAAGCCAGACATTGAAGGAAAAAATATTCCTTTTCTTTTTTCCATATCAGTAATATAAAAGTTAAAAAAAAATAAGGGAGATGGAGTTATCCTAAGGAAGGCAAGGGAAGAAATCTCTTCAACAACTCCAATCGTCCAAATTAAGACAACAAGATAGGAGATAAGTGTCTGATTGTCACAGATGGGGACCTGTGTTCCTGTTTTTGAATGAAGCAGCAGTCACACATGCGCAGCGTTCCTCCATCTATATGGGACTCCCTGCCTATACTTGGCTATGCATCTCCAGCAGACCCATAGAGTTGGATGAAACATCACCTGTGTCCACTGCTTCCTTGAAACAGCAGTCATCTCCCAGCCAATTATACAGTTTGTAATGGGACAACCATTTTAAGCAATAGTCTGAAGATTGCAATTTCTCCTCTTTTCTTGGTTCTCAGTTTCTAATACACTGTGAGGGTACGCGTTTCACTGAGAAAAAGCATGAAATTAGTATGCAAGTTGCTGAAGCCAAAGGCCTTCCCAAGCTGAAATATCATCTACTGCCCAGAACAAAAGGATTCTCAGTCACTGTGCAAAGTTTGAGAAATGTAGGTAAGGAAAGCAATGTGCAGATTTACTGTTGTTATGCCAATGCAGCTATTGATCCTCGTTTATCAAAACTGTCTTAAGGAAACCTGGCCTTTTTAGCCATAGCAACAAATCACAGTTCATTGTTCCAGAGCAGCTTAAGAAATGACAGGTGAGTTTTGATTTGTTGGTAGAGGCAATAAGGCAAGTTTTTCCATTGGACCACAAGACGTACTATTATCTGTTATACAAAATTTACCCTTGCGTGAATGGTTTTGTTGAAGGAGTTGTCCAAGATAGTTGGTTAGGGGTTAATAAGACCGGCATGTAAAATGTTGATCTTAATAAATGACCCCCTTAGTTTTGTGCCCCAACCTGTAGGCTATATGTTTACATGATATGTCAAGACATTAATGTTAGTTATATTCAATTACATTGCAATGTAAGCTAATAAAACAATCTAAACATAATCACAAAGTAAGAGCGCTAACTGTGCATGTAGCATATAGTTCAGATTATATCTGTTACAGCTTTTTGTCTAGTTTCCTCTACCAAAAATGTCATACAGCGAAACCAGGGACTTCACCAAAGGAAAGAATAACCCACGTACAGATGTTTCATATTTCATGCCCCGCCCTCATCCATACTGAGCAAGGTACTGGATGGCTGTATAAGATGCCTTTGATGCAGCTCTGGTAGGAAGGTAGCTGGAAGACTCACAGCATGTTTATGGAGCCTTTTTTCCAGACAATGCTCCAAAGGAAAAGTATACAAATTAGTTTTCTTTCTTTCGGAAAAGAGCTATCTCATACAAACTAAACCAGAGACTTTTTCGAGATGGAACATTGAAGCTCAGTCACTTCAGTGAGAAGTAAAAACTTTCTTGAGGTGTGTCTAAGCTCATCCAGCTGCTAGTATACTGATCTATACTGATAAGGAGCAATAACCCTAACATTGTTAGGCTTATTGTGCGTTTCTGTTTCTTTTGGAGAATAACTAATTTGCATATTTTTCATGGAGCAGTCCTTGAAAGTCAGTCTTCATACACCACCTCCACACACACACAATTTGTTAAACTAAAATTGTTCAGAAATTTCACAAAAATATATACAGCAGAAGAAATAAAAAAAAAGTCCTGCTACCTAGAACACAGAAAAGGAGCTTCTGACTTTGTGATGTCCAAACCCAAAATTACAGATGTAGCAATCCATAACTTGACATGTAGGTACATGTTTATGCATTCCTGATACTCAATTTGCAATTTGTTACAGAGAATGTAACATAGTAACATAGTTTATAAGGCCGAAAAAAGACATTTGTCCATCCAGTTCAGCCTTTTATCCTACAAGTCACCAGAATGTAATGATACATTTCCTTTAGTGTTCTCTTGGTTTCTTCTGGGAAAAAAGTACTCCTAATCCATCAGCAAATAAGCAGTAAAGTGCACCGAGGGCAGGTCCAAGCCACTCTAGTGTACCCTTGCTTTTCCTGCTTCCTTTACCTGCTTCTCCCTCTCCTTCATTGATTGACAGGGCCTGGTTCATGCACTGTGATCTAGCCTGACCCTGAACAGAAAAGAAAGTTATGACTTGTGGAAGATAGGGAGTCAAAAATGAAAAAGAAAAAATGCAAATTGTGGACAATGGAAGGTGTTACATTTTCTAATATTTGAATATACAAATTACTGAGATATCAGTTATTATCTACATAAAACATTAATGGGGTGTGCAGAATAAGAAAAATAGTATCTGTCTTCAGTCCTTAACGGGGGTATCCAACCCTTATAATGCCCCCCCAAATGCCTGGGCCCCTCACACAGATTGCACTTGCCTCGCTCCCCGGGACCCATGTCACTTCTGATGCCCGCACAGCTGCCACTGCCTTCTTAGGGTCTCATCCCTGTCACGGCTTCTATTGACTGTGACAGACCGGGTCACATTCACAGCTGCAGTCAGTCACTGGCCTCAGTTGTGACATGTCCCCAAGCGGCTTGACCCAACAGTGATGTACGACTTTTGGGACACATCACCTCCGAAGCCAGTCATTGGCTGCAGCAGTGCATGTGACCCAATGCTGAAACCTCTTTTAGGTGATACATTTTATAAAGCAAATCCAAACTCTAGACATCACATTAGAAGTGCTCAATGTAACATTAGGAAATTAAATTCATCCTAACTCCACCTTGGTTATGTTCTGAATACATTTTATTTGCTAGAATCGTTGCCTTGCTCAAAATGTGATCTGACCACCTGCTGCAGTCACATGTAGAAAATAATTAACCTTCTGAAGGATTGGCCTCTAATCTGATACGCTGAATTACCAGTTCAACATAATAGTTTAGATGATGAAAATAATTGAATAAAGGAATGGTTGATGATGAAATCCTATACAATCCTATTAGAGGACGAGATGAAGCCTGTTAGGATTATCCCAGCATGACTGCTGTCTGCAGTACAAAGTAGACACAGCTTAATCCACAGCTGACCAAGGGTGTGAGAGGTGGTGTTAGCACGATGTCTGGCAGGATCATGACGCAAGGCATTTGTTACAGAATATTACTTAAAGTTTCTAGCTATTACCATTTCTAATCTCTCCTATATTTACTTCCAGGATATGTTTATCTTACTTTTGTATTTTAAAAGGATCGGTCAGCTTACATTGTCTTTGGGAGTGACAATAATGTCTGGCTGTCGTTTTCGAGCCACTGAAGAATGTGCATATTTTTTAGATGGATATATGGTAACCCCCATCAGTGGCCAAACCCAAATGTGTAAATACCATACAGGAACGTAGCTAAAGGCTCATGACCCCTCTTTCAAGAGTTCAGCTTGGTCCCCCCATCCCTCAGTCCTTTGTGGCAAGGGACAGGGGAATATATAGCCTTTCTGCTGCTTGAGGCAAAAATTGAAACTGCACCATCCCCCACCCCCACCCCCCATGCCAAATTCTTGACCTAACCCCTTCTATCCAGCCAGAAGACTAACTTGAACATTCTGGGCCCCAGTGAAAAATCTATAACAGAGCCCTCCTAGCATGTACTTTCTATAATATAGTGTCTTCTTATGTGACACAAGGGTCTTTGGACCCCCCTCAGGCTCCTGGGCCCAGTAACATCTGCTACCTCTGCATCCCTATAGCTACACCCCTGATACCATAACAGGCATAACATGTGCCTGCAGTGGTGCCAGAGTTGGTCAAATAACCTTTTCTATTGATTCTTCAGACCCTAATTCTGAATGATCCCTGGTTATAAATGGTGTAGCCCAAATTTCAGTCTGCTGTTGTGTAACTTATTTATTAATGATATAGAGGATGGGATTAATACCATGATTTCTGTATTTGCAGATGATACCAGGTTATATAGTAATGAGAAGTCTATGGAAGATGTTCATAAACTACAAGCTGGCTTGGACACTCAGGCTTGGAGAGAATTTATCATATAAACACTAGTCTATCATATCCTGTGCACTGCAAGAGAATGCGCCTAATTCACGACAAGGTGCCTGCCTCGTCATAACTTAGGTGCCTCCTTCAGTAGTCCATGCAGCTACACTGAAATCAGTGGTGGCGCTGAGCTGCCATAAATTTCAGTCTTTCTTTACACCAGAAAATTGTTGTATAAAAATATGTTCACCAGGCTTGTTGACCCTTCCTTTCTATAAATGAGGTGGTGTTCCCCTCCTGGCAATCATTTGATAGCTAGAGGTGGAGACCACTGCTATTACATGTAGTGATTTACAACGCATCATGGGGAACGATTGCCATTCCATCTCTCGTCCCCATACTGTCTAGTGGTTTGCCGACGGCAGACCGCTATTAGACAGCACAATCTGCCACCGGCAAGCATGCTTAAAAATCAGAATTGCCCGATGAACGAGCATTTAGTTGTTCATCGGACAATCGGCTACAGAATTACACTGCAAGATGATCACTAACGAGCATTCATGAAAACGCTTGTTAGCGATTATCAGACGAAATATTGGCCAGTGTAATTCAGGCTTTAGTTGTGAGGAAAGATTAAAATAATTGAATTTATGTAGTCCACAGACTGACACACACATTACAACAATTTACTCCAAAAAGCTGGTGTAAATTATAATTGAAATCTATTCCAGCTCCTAACTGTGCTTCGAAGGCTCAGAAAACCCCTTTAAATTGCAAGTGTAAAGAAAAATGGTCAAAATATAAGGAGCTTTGAGAACAAAAGATATATAGGAAGAAATATTGGAGAATTGTCAGTAGTATCTTCATACAAGTTTTCGCAGTAATTTTATTACATTCAGTAAACAGTATTGCACACCAGCATTTCTTCATAAGATCAGTGTGTGTGAAAATGCAAAAAGTGGGCATTTTGGGGATATATCGCTAGGATTGACATATTTGTTTTGGCAGTGTCCATAGTAGTCCAGATAAATCTTTAGTAGTACTTTAAGGGCGCTTTACATGGGCCGACAAATAAAAAAATTATCGCTTGTTAGCGATGATCTTGTGGTATAAATGCACTGCCGATTACCCAATGAAAAAGCGAAACACTCGTTCATCGGGTACTTGTACAGCGCAAAAGATCATCATTTCCCAGTGGCATGATCTGCTGCTGGGAAACAACGAGACAGTATGGGGAAAAGGGATGGCATTAGCGCTTCCTTTCAGACAATCTGCTAGATTGTCATCACCTGTAAAGGGACCTCTGGATTTGGAACAGGTATTATACATTTTGGGAGGTTTTAAGGCTAGTTCCACACTAGCGCCAAACAGTTCTGGCCATTCCGGTAGATGGGTGTGTCAGGGTACATGGGTAATTTGCATTATTTTATGTTAAAGGTACTGTATATCCCTATGCATTGTAGGGATTTCTTTTAAGTCTTCATCCTTGTGCAAACAATGTCTGGATAAGGTGGTTGTCTTCTCAATTAGTAGGTCTTTTGGCAAGGTTTCACTGTATTTGGCTGCGTACAATGCTCCAGGTGCCACCTTTTACATTATCTAAGGACATAAACTGTATAAGCTTCAAACCACACTAAATGCAGTATGAAAGGACACACAAGTTCTTCCCACATGCCTTGTAGCATTTGTATGGTTTCAGTTATGTCTTTATCACATTCCATACTGTGATATATGTGATATATTTTTATAGTTCTGTTATTCTTAGGCTTCATTCACACGTCCTGTTTTTCTTTCCTGATTCGATCCTGATTTTTTCAGGACCCATTGAAATGAATTGATCCAGATCAGGATCGAATCAGGAAAGAAAAACAGGACGTGTGAATGGAGCCTTAGTGCCTGTTTATGCCTGATTAAAGTAATACAGCCAGAAGACCTAAAACCCTGTACTACTGAACAGAACTTTTTTTTACCATAAGGTTTGTAATATAATTGGTGGTAATATAATTTTGGTTTAGTGGAAATTTAGTAGTCTGGGTTTTTGCGGTAGTATTACAGTTGTTTTGTTCTTTTTCCCGCTAGAATGCAGCTAGAGCCATATTCTTGGTCTTAAAAAGCCAAAAATCTAAATCAAAAATCTAAATCAAATTATTAAAAGTTATTTAATACTTTATATATACCCCAAAATGATTCCTATAAAAATTACAACTCCTTCCATAAAAGATTGATTTCACCTATTTGAGTGGTAAGTAACATAGTAACATAGTTTATAAGGCCGAAAAAAGACATCTGTCCATCCAGTTCAGCCTGTTTTCCTACAAGTTGATCCAGAGGAAGGCAAAAAAAACCTGTGAGGTAGAAGCCAATTTCCCCACTTTAGGGAAAACATTCTTTCCCGACTCCAATCAGGCAATCAGAATTACTCCCTGGATCAACAACCCATCTCTAGTAACTATAATCTGTAATATTATTACACTCCAGAAATACATCCAGGCCCCTCTTGAACTCTTTTAGTGAACTTATCATCACCACTTCCTCAGGCAGAGAGTTCCATAGTCTCACTGCTCTTACCGTAAAGAATCCTCTTCTATGTTTGTGTACAAACCTTCTTTCCTCCAGGCGCAGAGGATGTCCCCTCATCACAGTAACAGTCCTGGGGATAAATAGATCATGACCCCTGATATATTTATACATAGTTATTAGATCTCCCCTCAGTCGTCTTTTTTCTAAAGTGAATAACCCTAATTTTGATAATCTTTCTGGGTACTGTAGTCCACCCATTCCAGTTATTACTTTAGTTGCCCTCCTCTGAACCCTCTCCAGCTCTGCTACGTCTGCCTTGTTCACAGGAGCCCAGAACTGTACACAGTACTCCATGTGTGGTCTGACTAGTTATTTGTAAAGTGGCAGGACTATGTTCTCATCACGGGCATCTATGCCTCTTTTGATGCAACCCATTATCTTATTGGCCTTGGCAGCAGCTGTCTGACACTGGTTTCTACAGCTTAGTTTCCTGTTCACTAAAATTCGTAGGTCCTTTTCCATGTCAGAGTTACCCAATGTTTTACCATTCAGTATGTACTGGTGACTTGCATTATTCCTTCCCATATGCATAACCTTACATTTGTTAGTGTTAAACCTCATCTGCCACTTCTCTGCCCAAGCCTACAGTCTATCCAGATCCATCTGTAGCAGTATACTGTCCTTTTCTGTGTTAATTACTTTACACAGTTTAGTGTCATCTGCAAAAAAATTATATTTTACTGTGCAAGCCTTCTACAAGATCATTAATAAATATATTGAAGAGAATAGGGCCCAATACTGACCCCTGTGGTACCCCACTAGTTACAGTGACCCAATCTGAGTATGTACCATTAATAACCACCCTCTGTTTTCTATCACTGAGCCAGTTACTTACCCACATACAGACATTTTCTCCCAGGCCAAGCATTCTTATTTTATATACTAACCTTTTATGTGGTACTGTGTCAAATGCTTTGGAGAAGTCCAGATATACGACATCCATTGATTCGCCATGGTCAAGTCTAGAACTTACCTCCTCATAGAAACTGATTAAATTGGTTTGACATGACCGATCCCTCATGAAGCCATGCTGATATGGAGTTATTTGCTTATTTTCATTGAGGTACAACATTTACCCATGACAGATGTTAAACTTACCGGCCTATAGTTTCCAGGCTCTGTTTTTGGACCCTTTTTGAATATTGGCTCCACATTTGCTATGCGCCAATCCTGTGGAACACTCCCTGTCAGTATAGAGTCCTTAAATATCAGAAATAAGGGTCTGGCGATGACATTACTTAATTCTCTTAGGATACGGGGGTGTATGCCATCCAGTCCTGGCGATTTGTCTATTTTAATCTTTTTAAGACGTCGCTGTACTTCTTCCTGGGTCAGACAGGGCACTTTTAAAGGGGAATTTACTTTTATATTCTGCATTTAATCTGACAGTTTATTTTCCTCAGTGAATACAGTGGAGAAAAAGATATTTAGTAGCTTTGCTTTCTCCCCATCGCTCTCTCCAACTCCCCCCTCATTACTTTGTAGGGGGCCGACACCTTCAGGTTTATACTTTTTACCATTTATATAATTAAAGAACATTTTAGGGTTAGTTTTACTCTCTTTGGCGATTAATCTCTCGGTCTCTAGTTTGGCTGTTTTTATTTGTCTTTTACATATTCTATTTTTTTCCTTATAGTTTTTCAATGCTTTCTCGCTCCCCTCCTGTTTTAGTGATTTAAATGCTTCCTGTTTGTCATTTATTGCTTTCTTTACAGTTCTATTTATCCACATTGGTTTTTTCTTGTTCCTTAACCTTTTATTCCCATAAGGTATGTACCTCTCACAATTAGATATTAGGATGCTTTCAAAAATATCCCATTTTTTGGCTGTATTTTTATTTTTGAAGACTTTGTCCCAGTTAGTTAGGTCTATGGCCTCTTAGTTGGCTAAATTTAGCTTTTTTGAAGTTTGGTGTTTTTGTTCCTCCCTGAAGAAACTCTCTTTTCGGTGACAATTGGAAGGTTATTATTTTATGGTCACTATTTCCCAGGTGTCCCCCAACCTGCACATCTGTTGTTCTGTCAGGTCTGTTGGTTAATATTAAGTCCAGTATGGCCGTCCCTCTAACCAGGTCCTGAACCAGTTGGGAAAGGTATTTGTCTTTGGTTATTGCCAAAAACCTGTTTCCTTTATGAGATGTACAGGTTTCAGTTTCCCAGTCTATATCTGGGTAGTTGAAATCCCTCATAATAACGACCTCATTATGATTTGCCGCCTTGTATATTTCATTTAGTAGTAGATTTTCTGTGGACTCTGGTATATTAGGTGGTTTATAATAAAGTTCTATTCGTATTTTATTAGTGTTTTTGGCTCCATTTATTTTTACAGTGACTCCACGTGTTCATGTCCCTCACATATATCTTCCCGGAGTGTGGGCTTTAGACAGGACTTTACATAAAGGCAGACCCCTCTCCGGTTTTGGCGATCCTTTCTAAACAGACTGTAACCCTTTACGTTAACTGCCCAGTCATAGCTATCATCCAGCCATGTCTCAGTTATTCCCACTATGTCATAGTCCTCCTCACACATCACTAATTCCAGTTCACCAGTTTTATTAGTTAGGCTTCTGGCATTAGTGTACATACAGTTAAAAGGTTTATGTATATTTTTTCCCCTACACCTTTCCTTCTGAACTGTTCTAGTTCCTCCTTCCATTCCTCCCCCAGTTCCATTACCTTGCCACAGGTCTCTATCTGCACTATCTTCCCCATATATAATGTGGTTACCCTCCCCCCCAGTCCCTAGTTTAAACACTCCTCCAGCCTTCTAGCCATCTTCTCCCCCAAAACAGCTGCCCCTTCCCCATTGAGGTGCAGCCCATCCCTATGGTAGAGCCTGTAGCCGACAGAGAAGTGTAATTATAATTTCTTTGTTAATGTGGAGACGGTAGTTGGTGAGATTTGAGTCAAAATTTATAAAAACATGATAAAAAATAAATAACATGACTATAATAAAATTTGCAGATTTGAACTTCGACAGGCAAAAAAAACCTTTATATGCCTGCTATAAGCGGCATACAGGTGGAGAGGACATTAGTCAATACACCAATGTATTATACATCAAGTAGGCGGCACATAACAATGTGAAAGCACGTTTTGCAGAATGTAAATATCTAGAACTAATTACTACCACATGAATTTGTGGTGAAGAGGAGAAAAGTGCTATCAGTATCTATCTATCGCATATATCTATAAAGTGCATTAATAGAGCAAGTACAAAACCCATAGCATATCCATTTATAGTCTTCTGCTGGGATGATGCCAACCCCCGTGTGCTTTTCATCTACGCCTTGGTATCATGATCTAGATGGGGACCTAGTATTTAAACTCTCCTTAACCAAAAAAATGAGTTATTACCTCTGAGAAGTACTTTAAGTGAATTAAGTGTGCGGTCATAAGCGTTAACTGATAGTTCATTTATAATGTGATTCATAAGAGTATGTACACCTGCTGAAGTTGGACTTTGTCCCCTTGCACACTTCACGCATTGACCTAAATAAATCCGCTGTTACCTGCTAGGGAGTTCCTAATAGCTCTATAAGAGCAATCTGTAATAATGTTGATTATCATTTTAACCCCCACAGTGTCTGCAGTCTATGACTCCACCCTCAATTTTAGAAATAATGAAAATCCTACCTTACTTGGGGTATTAAATGGGAAAAAGTACCATGCAGATCTATACGTAAGGTAAGAAATGACAGAGCACTTTGGCATAATGTGCATACTGCTATACTGTGTTATTATCATTATTTATTAATATAATACCATCAACTTTTATAGTGCTTTACATAGCACAGTATTGGGGTAATGCATTGAAGTGGATACAAAAGACAGTGTGGTACAGACCATTAAAAACACTATTTAATGTTAATATTTAATTAACTGTTCATTGCAGATAATAGAATTTCTGTGCCAACAGAATTCCTATAATCACTTTTTTCATGAACATTTTTTTTTTTACTATGGGCTATGGACACCTTTTGCACTGATTATGTTTTTTTTTTTTTATTATTGTTCATTTACATCCTAAATGCTAAGTTCTAGATAGCCTTCATTAACAAGAAATCCTACCCTTTTGCTTCTGCAGAGTGTGTCAGTTCTTCACCTAGCTGTGATGTTGATGATTTTGACATAAATCCATCAGAACACTGTTCCAGTTTCTGACTGATTTCCCCCTCCCTTTAGTCAGTGTTAGAGATAGCAGCGTTGGGAGGGGGATGCTAATTTGCAGAGGGTGAGTCAAATAGACTGTATTCAAGTGTAAAGAGGAATCAGAACATGCATAGCAAACTCGCAGGGAAATGGCAATCACACACTTCAGAGCATTATAGGGGTTGTTCCCACGAAAATAATCAATAGTTTTCAAACCAGCACCTGGATCTGAATACTTTAGTATTTACATGTAATTCAAAATGTAGTATAGCCACTGAATTATTCAATAAAATGTATCTGTATAGTGCCACCTGCTGTTTGTTCTTATTTCTTTGTCCTGCTCACTGAGTAGGCCACACATGCTCTGTTCAGTGCCGAGCACAAAAGCCAGGATGCGCGCACTTCTGGGTGTGTACCGACTCCCCCTAGTGAGGATTGGGGGAGCCAGATGGTGTGTGCGGCAACCTCGGTCTTCCTGAATGATACCAGGCTGCCACACATAGGTTCCTATGGAGATCCTGCCTATGGCAGGGCTCCATAGGAATGTGGGGTGAGTCCCATAGACGCCAATGCTAATGTATTGGGGTCTATGAAAGAAGCAATCTGATTGCTTATTAAGTTCTCTCGCATTGTATTGTATAATATTTATCCCATACAGCAAATGGTGAAATGGAAAAAAGTCAAAATGGCCGATTTACCGTTTGTTTCTTTTTTGGTCACTTCACCGTCTACAAATTTTCTCCCTAATTGTACTGACCTGGAGAATGAAGAGCACAAGTCAGTTTTACCACATAGTGAATGCCATAAAAACAAAACCCATAAAACTGTGGTGCAATTAATTTTTTTTCCAATTCCACCACATTTGGATTTTTTTTTTCCAGCCTCACAGTACATCGTATAAAATATTAAGTAGTGCCATTTCTTGTCCAACAGAAAACAAGTCCTCATACAGCTACGTGAATGGCAAAATAAAAAAGCTATCGCTCCAAGAAGGCAGGGAGTAAAAAAGAGAAACACAAGAATGGAAAATCGCTCCGTCATGAAGGGGTTAAGCATTAATAGGACCTGATATTAGCCAGTTTATTAAATATTTTAGATTAGTGTTGGTCATTTGCATGGTCTCCCTAGAAAGCAGCCCACACGTATTATGTCTCTGTAATACTAATGCATTATGATCTGTAAAGCTTCCATAATGTAGATCTTTATCAGGTATGTTCAAAAACACGCTTGTGTGAAACTGACTTACGCAACTTACACAGAGCAGGTTTGATCAGTATCATAAGACCATAACCAGAAGTGTATTCCAAACACAGACAAAACATAACTTTACATCTGATTGTATATATGACCCCAACATACTGACCAAATGTGAAGATGGCCCTAAACGATTGTCATTGTTCTTTCTGCTTGTGTATGATTATGTATATATATAGAAAACCAGTGCCAGTTGTGTGCTGCATCTCCTGTTCATTCATGGGACCTGTTATACAGAAAATCTGACCTTTTACCTTTTCTTCAGGCGGATTCCATTAGAAGAAATACCTGAGAATGAGCAGGAATGTGCTCAATGGCTGCACAGACTATACCAGGAAAAAGTAAGACATTACCTTTTGGTTTCCTGTTTTCCTTTGCTGTACATCATCTCACTTTTAATGTAAGATACTAATATTATAAGCTGCTTACATTCATGCACATACTCCCAGTCTGCTAGCAAATCAATATATATATTGGGGTTACAGGCTGTATTATATCCAAGTACATTCATTAAAAAAAGGCTGGTTTTCTTTCACCAATCAGTTCCCTAACTCTTCGCTGTTCCCCTGTTTTTTCTTACTCAGCATCCTAGGCCTAGAGTTCCTTCCAAGCAAAAAAAAATAAAAAATACTCAACATAAAAAGGTGGACTAGGATGCGGTCTATTAAAAGCTCTCTCAGAGAGCAGAAGGGCACTCTGCTTATTGCTTCACTTTTCAAAGCCAAACACGACAAGCTGAAAAGTTCTAGAGATGAGAATACGTGCAAAAGTAGGCACACAAGTGAGAATAAAATAAATGGGTGCCACAGCGGTGATGAGCCCTCCATGTGTCACATCACTGGGTTATGACCACTGCAGCCAGTCATTGGCTGCAGTGGCCACATGGCGCAGGATGTTGATATGCTGGGACCAGAATGAGGCTGCAGGGAGAAGGAAAGTATGGTTCCTCCAAAGTTTTGCAGGACAAGTTGTATTTTTAATGGCACAATTTAATTTGTATTGGAAAACAGGAAAAAAATTCTTTATGAAATTGAAAAAAAGAAAAGCAATTCCGCCACGTTTTTTTGATAGGACAGTCTTATTCTGCGGGTCCGTACAATTACAGTGATGCCAAAATTATGTAGTTTTACCACTTTAAAAAATAAAAGCCTTATTTTTTATTTTTTTTGCCTCACCATATTCTGGCAGCCATAATTTTTATGTTTTATCTACAGAGCTGTGTGAAGGTTCAGTTTTTGCAGGACATATATATGACTTTTTGACCACTTTTCATTCATTTTGGGGGAGTGGGCGCAAAGGGATCAAAAACAGCAAATTGACTATTTTTTATAGTTTATTTATGTTACAACATTCACCATGCATGATATTTTTATATTTTATTAGTTTGGACATTTTTGGATGCAGCAATACCCATTGTAGTAATTTTTTTGTTTATTTTTATGTGGAGGGGAGTGGTGATTTGAATTTTCAATATTTGTGTTTTTTTATATTTTTTCACTGTACTTTTTTAGTCCATTTAGACAGCTTGAACATGCAATCTAATTGCTTGTACCATAGACTGCAAGAGAATACTATTGCAGTCTATGGGATATTTACCTTTGCAGGTAGCTCACTATGACAGGCCTGGGAGCCTCCATAAGACCCCAGGCTGCCATAGTAACTGATTGGAGCCCTATGATTTCATCACAGGGCCTTCAGAGGGAGCCCTTTACCTCTCTCTAACTCTGCATATGTCACAGTCGCTGTTGCCTGCCACATCTGAGGGATTAGATGACCAGGATCAGCATTATCTCTGATCCTTGTCATTGTAGCTGGATGTATTACACATCCAGCACCCACCACAAGCTCAAAGTGTAAGCCGGCTCCATACAACACCCTAACACATATGTTGTACAGGTATTTCATACAATGTTAAGGGGTTAGCGCGATCCTGTCATCCATTTCATGCTGCTCAAAACACAAGCAGCATGGAATCCTGACAGGCTCCCTCATTACAGAGTGCTATCTTTTACGGCATTTCAGAGAAAGCATCGTATTAAAACTTAGCCAGGCATAGGGAGAACAGCTCAATGTGCAGCTTCTTTCCACCTTGCTCAGCTTGATTCACAGGTCTTTCACTATATGCAAACAGGAAGAAACCTATCAATCTAAGAACCAAGGCAGTAGACTCTTCTCACACATGCCCAACTTGTTTTTAAAACGAAGCAAATCCGAATATTAGGTGATTCGCTTCGGCTTTGTATGCATTCGCTACGTACTGTAGTTTGTCCTATAAATTATACACTATTGCTATGTATAAGTTACTGTTGTGTAGGAATTCAATTCATTAGCAAAATTTTACTGTTAGTTTGTTTATCGTGTGGAAAAGCCCCGGAAGAAAGCGGTCAGGTGGGCAGGGCTTGCTCTGATTGGCTCAGGCTCGGTAAGCCAGTGACGCATCACTTCTGCTGCGACTGCTGAGATGAGCAGAAGCACTGTGTGTGAAGCTCTGACACTCTGAGACCTGTTTTGTGAAAATTGGGGTGTAATTGCTCTGGAAATCCATATTACACATATCAGGGATACTGCATGGCAAGTGCAGGGCCTGTTCAGAGCTAGTAATTAATCAGGCAGGGAGAGAGAGACAGGGAGAGATAGGGAGAGACATGAAGATACAGGGACAAAGACCAGCTGCAGGGCCACAGACTGAATTGAAAAAATGTCTGGAATGGATAAGCAAAAGGGGTCATGTTCCAGCCAGACCTCGAGCTCTAAAAAAAAGGAGAAGGTGGCACAGGGCAGAAGTGCCAAAGGACCTGTAGCCGGAGCATCTACTAGTAGTATTCGCAATACTTGGCCATTGTTCCACCAGGCTAACCCACCAAGGTGCAAAATTGTAGTGGAGGAGAAAGTGGATGAGGTAGTGGAGTGGATGTCACGCTCATCTCAGTCTCAGCCGGATTATCTGCTGTCATCTGCTGATACAGTATCCATATGAAGCCAGGGGTCAGACTCAGAGCATTCCTTCTGCTCCACCATTCCTCTCCAGCAAAGCCCGTCATTTTCGTATGTACTTTGTACGCTTATGCGTACGTGTTCAAAGAGGTTGCGTACCTTTTTACCTGAACGTTCGTTATTAGTGCGTGAATGTTCGCTAAAAGCCATATAATTACGTATATTTTGTATGCAAATTCAGCGAATCTATTCGTCGAATATACGAATCTTAGGAAAAGTTCGGCGAATAAAATTTTGCATGATTCGCTCTCACATAATGAGGGAGCCTGCGGGGATTTCATGCTGCCTGTGATTCATGAAATGTTGCTTTTAACCCTTAGAGGACTTTGCAATTTTCTGTTTTTGGGTTTTGTTTTGTTTTTTTCACTCCCGACCTTCCCAGAGTAATAACTTTTATAGTTTTCCATTCATATAGCTTTATGAGGGCTTATTTTTTGCGGAACAGGTTGTACTTTCATACAATGATGCATACAATGTAGTGGGAAGGGGGGGGAATTCCAAATGGGGTGTAATTGGAAAAAACAAAACAAAATTCTGCGACATTTTTGTTTTTTTACGGTGTTCATTATACGATAAAATTAACTTGTTACCTTTATTCTTCAGGTCAGTATGATTACAATGAAACCACACTTGTATAGTTTTTGACATTTTGATTTCTAGTGAAATCTGCCCTCCAAAAGCCATATGACACTCCTTCCTTTCTGAGCTTTGCGGTGTACCTATACAACAGTTTACGACCACATATGGGGTCTTTCTGTAAACTGCAGTATCAGGGTAAAAAATGATCACAATGGAAATCTTCAAAAAAAATTTAAATTTCACTTTCATTTTCCTTTAATTTTAATTTTTTTTTATAAATGAATGTAAAACATATAGATTCAAATTTACCACTAACATGAAGTACTGTACAATGTGTCACAAGAATACACCCTCAGAGTGGCTTGGAAAAGTAGCAGCATTCCAGAGTTACTACAACATAAAGTGACACATCAGATTTATAAGTTATGTAAGTATGGGTTTATTACTGGTTGTTATATTTTTCTAGGATGCTTTTCAAGAAGAATACTATAAGACTGGAATCTATCCTGGCACTGCTATTGTACCTCCCCGCAGACCATGGTCTCTACTGAACTGGCTATTTTGGGCCTCTTTGTTATCTTATCCACTATGCAAAGTGCTTGCTAACATGATCAGCAGCGGATCATACCTCACATTGGCCATGTTTGCACTCCTTATGGTTATAGGTAAGTCTCACAATACTGTCAGTGCACTACCTATCACCATCTATTGGGATAAAGAATAATCGTTAACCTAGATTAGAATAATGTCCTAAGTGTCAGCAGGATTGATCTATGGAGCAGACATGTTATGCTAGATAATTTTTTAAACACAAGTATAATACATTAACCCTTAAGGACCGAGCATGTCCTCCCTGTATTCAAAGAGTTATAACTTTTAATTTTTACGTTGACATTGCTTGTTGTTTAGCTTGTTTTTGTGGTGCAAGTTGTACTTTTATTTACGACGTTCATGGCGTGATAAAAATAACATGTTAACTTTATTTGGGAATTATAATGATATCAAATCAAATAGATTTTGTAATGTTATGCTATCTTTAAAAAATGTAAAGCTTTTGTCGCCAATAACTTATAATAGCTGTGATTTTCATATTTTGTATAGGTGACTTATATATATATATATATATATATATATATATATATATATATATATATTATGATATTTTAATATATATAGGACATTTTAAGATGCAGTGATGCCAATTATGTTTATTTTTATTGCATTTTTTATATGATAAAGGGTAAGAATTATTTCTAATACTTGTATTTTTTAAATGATTTATTTATTTATTTTATTTTTTTTTTAAACTTTGTTCAGGGTTCTTCAGAAGGACCCTGACTGTCATAGCACCTTTCTGGCATTGTTTACGATCAGAGAGTAAGCACTGTTCTTCAGTCTAATTGCTCAGATGCAACGGTCATTATTGACGGCAGCATCTGAATGGTTAAACGGCTGGCCTCAGAGTTATCTCATATCTCTGCCACTGCACTGCCAGCACCTACTATATATGAAACGGACTCAGCTTGTAAACCAGCTCCATACACTCCTCAGTGATCAACGAAGTAGATGTACGTTCATTGACCACCAAGAGGTTAAAAGTTGATGTTTTGCAGAAACGAGCTATCATCTTTTGACAGTCTGTTGTTTAATGAACTTCAGAAACCCACAGCATGTCTGATTCTAAGAATAGTTTTATGAATTTTGTGCTTGTGATTCTCTAATGCTAAATAAATGGTTATCTTAAAAAAAATTGCTTACATTGTAATAAATTTATAGCTGGTGTAGATTTAATTTTCTTGTGCGTGGACTCCAAGCTGATGCACCAAATTTATTAAAGGGCATAAAAAAGTTCTGCAAAAATTTGATTCATTTCACTCCAGAGGAAGGAGTAAGTAAATACTTATTTTAGTACATCTACCCCAATATTTTTTGATGTAACATGCTACTGTTTTCCCCAAGGACTGTAACTGAATCAGCAAGAAGGAAAATTATGGGCCCACTGACCCCTGTCTGCGTAGTTTTGTTTTTGTTTTCTTTTTTTAGTTTTGTTTTTACTGAACTGTAATAAGACCATCTGCTTGATTCCTAAATCCACCGTGTTAAACACTGGTGCTTCAAAATGCATAGTGCATAATCACTTTTCCTTTGTGATAGAAGGGCTTGTGTTATGTTTCTTCTGATCATCTACTTTGTTTAAAGATGTCTGAGATAATTAAAAAGCTTGTACAACCCCAACAATAGCTTAAAATTAAAAAAATATATATTATACACTCCCTCTTTTCTCCAGCGCAGTTCTCTGCAGCGCTTATCCAATACTCCAGCCAGTCTAATGCTGACAGTAATAATTGGCTGCAGTGATCACAGGCACATCATTGTTTCTGTTTGTGAACAAACAGCAGGAGTACGGGACTAGCACCTCCGAGAACGGCGCTGGAGAAAGGGTCGAGTATGTTTTGTTTTTTTTTGTTTGTTTTTTTCGTTTACATTTGAAGCTATTGTAGTGGTAGTCCAAAATTTGTAATCATTCTGGGGAAACTGCAGAGACCAAGAGAAGTCAGAAAGATATGAGAAATAAGCAGATAGGTTACAGAGTCCATCAGACTAGTAAACACTACAGCTACCATACGCTGAAGTCACTGTTTGCAGCTGAGATACTGAAGTGATGAAAATGTCAGGAAAAGTGTAGTACAGATAACGTTTGAGGACCACAATGATATATATTCTTCCATCAATAATTGAGATGAATTTATCAAAAGAGAACATAATTTGGTAACTTGTTTATTTGTTGATTTCAGTTTCTGTCGGAGTGCGTCGCATGATTGGAGTGACTGAAATAGACAGAGGCTCCACTTATGGCAACAATGAGAATAAGCAGAAGCAGACATAACAGTATTTGCTCCTCCTCAGACTTCAAAGGGAAACATTTTGAACACTGACCCAAAAATGGGAGACCCTAATTGTCTTACGGGTGCTTCTAACCCTCATGTACAGTAGGTGAAAATCTGAATCATTTGTGGTGGCAGACAAGACTGAAGAAAACCTACCAATGTATTTTATTTTTAAACTGTGACAGCTCATTCTGTGGAAACACTGGGAAACCATACATATGTGGCATTAGCCTAGGACAAATAAAGAAATAAAATCTTAAAAAATCTTAGTTGCTGGTCTCTTATTTGGTTATCTCAATTTATTTTTCATATGTTCTAGGCCAGTGGTGCCGAACTTTTTAGGGACTGAGTGCCCAAACTGCAACCCAAAACCCCACTTATTTATCGTAAAGTGCCAACACAGCAATTTAACCTGAATACCAATATAGTATATCTTCCATTTACTTTATCATTTAACTATAAAAGCCTGCCTACATTCAATGTGTTGCCTATGCCATTCATAGTGCACCCTCTGCTGATGATTGGCAGGAAAGGTCTACGGCATATTAGTGCACCATAGACTTTTTCCAAAGTGCGGGTGTCCACAGGGAGGCCTCTGAATGCCGCCTCTGGCACCCGTGCCATAGATTCGCCACCACCGTTCTATTTCTCTTAATATTATAAAAATGAGTTTCTGTCTGTCTGTCCGTCTGTTCTCTATGCGCGACCAAACTACTTGACCGATTTTCACCAAATTCGCCACACATGTACATCAGGTGTCCGGGAAGGTTTTAGATCAGGTCTCAGCTCTCTAGGACATACCGTTCCCGAGATATTCCCAAAATATGACCTGCATTAGCCAATATTAGCCTGGGAGCTTTGGTTTTAAACCCCAACTGCCATTCTCTGCACAGACACACACAGGGAGGGCAGGTTTCCATAACAACACAGCCAGGTAATTAGCAGTCAGCTGAGGAGCCCAGCCATTTCTATTCACTGCTTTAAAGGGGCAGAGCACTGTGGATGACACTGTTAACGAGGTATTCCGGTTACCAGAAATATAACTTATGTTTTAGACTAATTTTAGAGGACTGTTCAGTAGTAATAAAAGATGTTTTCTTCCACTGCTACCCATTGCGTGTCCTCATAAATTACCATGGCATCGACCTGAATTGAGGCCACCCTTAAAAGAAGGACTTAAAACCCCCGCCCCAGGTCTCGATAAGCCATGCCCCCCACTCCACAGCCAACAGGGATTGAAAAAATAAAGGTAAAAATCAACTTCTGTCAGCTGCAGGGGTGGGAGGGAGGGTGACTTTCTCTCTGCAACAACACAGAAATATTAAATGAAATAGATTAAATACATCCGTGCGAAGTGATGTTTTCTTCCACTGCTAGCCATTGCGTGTCCTTATAAATTACCATGGCATTGACCTGCAATTCACGCCACCCTCAAAAGAAGGACTTAAAACCCCCGCCCCAGGTCTCGCTAAGCCACGCCCCAACTCTGTCAGGCAACGCCCCTCCCACTCCGCAGCCAACGGGGATTAACAAAAAGAAAGTAAAAATTTACTTCTGTCAGCTGCAGGGATGGGAGGCTGGATTTCTCTCTGCAACGACACACAGAAACATTAGACGAAATAGACTAATTTTAGATCACGACCATTCAGTAGTAATAAAACATGTTTTCTTCCACTGCTACCCATTGCGTGTCCTCATAAATTACCATAGTATCGACCTTTAATTTAGACCACCCTAAAAGAAGGACTTAAAAGCAACCCCCCCAAGATCCCGCTAAACCACGCCACCGGTCAGGTCATGCTCCCTCCCACTCCGCAGCCAATGGGGATTGAAAAAATGAAGGTAAAAATCAACTTCTCAAAATATAGAAAGGAAAAAACTGTGTGGCACTCACCATTCAGTAGTCGAAAGTTTATTAGAGGCAAAATCACTTACATACTACGATGAACTGGGGCGGACAGCATAAAATCACCCATCAGGGCATAGGCGACGGCCGTTTTGCGCTAATACCGCGCTTCCTCAAGCCAATTGCATACGCAACAGTGCGACCACTGTGGTCCAGTTAACGGCACCCAGGTCGCAGAAGAGTCCAATATGCAGGTATTTTTTTAATAGTGCCATACCATTCTTGACTTTTTTCGTTTAAAAATCAACTTCTGTTAGCTGCATTGACTTTCTCTCTGCAACGACACACAGAAACATTAAATGAAATAGATGAAATAAACTTATTTCAGACTACAACCATTCAGTAGTAATAAAAGATGTTCTCTTCCACTGCTACCCATTGCATGTCCTCATAAATTGCCATGCATCGACCTGTAATTCAGGCCACCCTCAAAAGAAGGACTTAAAACCCCCGACCCAGGTCTCGCTAAGTCAAGCCCCGACTCGGTCAGGCCACACCCCCTCCCACTCCACAGCCAACGGGGATTGAAAAATTAACGGTAAAAATCAATTTCTATCAGCTGCAGGGGTCTGAGGGAGGGTGACTTTCTCTCTGCAATGACACACAGAAACTGTCAAGAAAGTACTTGCGTCAGGTTGCAGGCGTTCGGCTAGGCTTTCAAAAGTGACATAATTTGACGTGTTTTCCTCTCGGTTTGGTTGCTGTTTACATCACCCCTTCCCCTCAGCTGTTGTGGGTGTGGTGATTATCTTTCCCCTATTTATCCCTTCCTCTCCCAGTATTCCTTGAGGTTTATACTTTCTGCTGATGTTGTGTGTAGTGTTGTTCTCAGTTGAAATCCGGTTGCTGAAATATCTGCATTAAGATAAGTGTCATTTTCCCTATTGTGTTTATCCAACTTTTCCCTGTTGTGATTTTGCCTACTGGAGTTTCTTGGGAGCAACGGGTTTACTCTTTCTCCTGTCACTAGCTGCAGGGTTGTAAAGGGTCAGTTTGTTATTAGGTTCCTGTGTATGAACTCTCCTACAACTAAGGCCTGTTCATACTGGTAGTCAGCCAGGGCCTAGTTTCAGGGATTCCTGCAGGAGGTGACCATTTCCCTTGTTTGGTCTTTTCCCTTCCCTCTTACACTTGGTGTGGCTATACCCTCCACACCAGAGCGTGACATTATAAACTGCCGAACAAAAATTAATGTCATTTTTGTGCTGACATAGATGCTATTGCTGCACTTGCTGAACGGCCGCAGGGACTCTGCTTGGAGGTGGCTGACATCCGCAACCAAATTCAGAGTCCACAGGCTGGTGGTTCTGGGGGTGCTGGGTGTCAGGCCTGTTTGGAGCCTAAGGTCGCCCTCCCGGATAGATTTTCTGGGGGACGTGATAATTTTATTCTATTCAGGGAGGCGTGCAAATTGTATTTCAACTGTGTCCACATTCTTCTGGTAATGAGGAGCAGAAGGTTGGTGTGGTGTGGTTGGTGTGGTGTGGTTGGTGTGGTCATCTCGTTGCTTAAAGGAGATGCGCAGTCATGGGCCTTTTCTCTGCCGACCCGATTCGCTCGGTAGATACATTTTTCAAGGCTTTAGGGATTATCTATGATGACCCGGATCGTATCTCCCTGGCCGAGACCCAGATAGGTGACCTTCGTCAGGGTAAGCGCTCGGTTAAGATCTATTGCTCTGAGTTCCAGAGGTGGGCGACCAATACTGAATGGAACAATCCGGCCAGTGTGAGGGGGCCCTCCAGCTCAGCTGTCTTTGAGTCCATAGGACTCAAAGACAGCTGATTGTAATAGTGAAGCAGGGCCGCCTGCTTCACCATTCATTACTCCATCCAGAACGTAGAAAGGGCCCCCTGGCAACCTGTCTCGCCATCTTATGTGGCCCCGCCTCCTTACAGCCTGTGGACAGAGTCATGAAGCGTTTTTAATTAGCGCAGCAAGGCCTGTGCTGAGCCACTTCACTGTTGGTAGGTAGCCCCGCCTCCCGTTTAGCTATACTATCTCCGCCCCTTTCTATAGCTCCGCCCACACCTGGTTCTCAGCTAGCTGTTCAGCACCTCAGACTTGGTGCTGAATGAGTGAGGCCTGCAGCAAGCCAGCAACCAGGAGGAAGTGAGTGACAACTGGAGGAGGTCTGTGTGACCACTGTCCCTGCCAGGCACTGAATTTGACTAGGTATGTTTTTTTTTTACCCCACCCATCACCCCTGTCCCTCTCTGGCCCTCCTGTGACTGTCCCTGAGGGCGCATTCACACAACCTTGCCGTGTTTTGCGGTCCGCAAATCGCGGATTCGCAAAACAAGGATGCTGCCCTTGTGAATTCCGCGACCCATTATAGAAATGCCTATACTTCTCCGCAGTTGCGGACAAGAATAGGACATGCTCTATCTTTTTTATGGGGCCACTGAATGGAACAACGGATGCGGACAGTACACGGTGTGCTGTCTGCATCTTTTACAGCCCTATTGAAATGAAGGGTTCGCATCTGTTCCACAAAATTGCGGAACAGATGCCGCACCATTCATACAGTCGTGTGAATGAGCCCTTACCCACACACTGTGAGGCTACATTCACAATATCTAATGTATTTTGCGGTCTGCATATTGGCAAGATATGGATGCGGTCCATGTGCCATCCACATATTTTTGCAGAACCATTGACCTAAATGGGTCTGCAGTCCACATTTTGCACAGAAGTTTAGGGCATGTCACATCTTCTGTCTTGTGCAGAACGGACATACGGATGCAGATACATAGAAGTCATTTGCTTTCTGCATCCGTATGTCTGTTCCACAAAGGATAGAAAATGTGACATGTCATATACTGCTCCGCAACATGCAGACAATTAATGGGTCTGCAGAAGAATGCAGATGGCATATTGACGTCATCTGTTATTAGCAGATCACAAAATACATATGGTCTGTGTTGTGTAAATGGGTTAAAAGTGTTGCCCTGATGCTCAGGGGGTCATTTATTAAGGGGCTGTAGACGCTGTTCTTAATAAGCCCCATCACTGGCGGTGGATCCGCTGAAGTTATGAAGAAGCACCGGCCTCTACATAACTTTGGTGCATCCAGCTCCAGTTCTAAATGTAATAAAACCTCCTTTCTTACATTTAGACCATTTTCTACACCTAAACCAGGCGTAGAAAATGGTAAAGGAGACGGGCCTACCGACCACTCCCCGCCCACGCCACAACCACTTTTATAGACCTGGCGTGAGCGGGGAGAAGTCACAGATTGCAGCACAATTAACTGTTGCGCCGCAATCTGCATCTGAAATATGCCTAATAAAGGGATATTTCAGGATAATAAATGACCTCCTCAGTTTCTCCTACTGATCAGACATGGAGAGACAGCAAGAACATTTCCGACACCCGGCAATTATCAAATCACAAGGGACTATGCACGATACTTGCTGAGCGTCGCATGTCTGGGAGTCGTTGCCATGTCTGGTGTCGGCAAATGGAATGCACTGGTGTCCCTCCACGTGTCATGTCGGGGGGAGGGGGGCCCAGTCATATTCATTGCACAGGGGCCCTCTGCTGTCTGTGTCCGCCCCTGATTGCCTTAATACCTCTTTTTCTGCTTTAACTACTAAGACTCTTCCCTCTTTTATATCAGATTTCTCTGATGTATTTTCGGAAGGTGGATCTCAGGATTTACCCCCTCACCGTGAATACGATTGTCCTATCAATCTTATCCCTGAAGCAAAATTGCCCAAATCTAGGCTGTATAACTTTTCTGGACCTGAGAGAACGGCCATGAAGGAATATATTGCTGAGAGTTTGGCTAAAGGACATATTAGACCTTCCAAATCTCCTGTGGCAGCTGGGTTTTTCTTTGTTAAGAAAAAAGACGGAACCCTTAAGCCATGTCTGGATTTCCGTGAACTCAATCGGATTACTGTCCGTGATTCGTACCCCCTTCCTTTGATTCCTGACTTGTTTAACCAGATTGTGGATGCCAAAGTGTTCTCCAAGTTGGACTTAAGGGGGGCATATAATCTGGTCAGGATCAAGGAAGGGGATGAATGGAAGACAGCTTTTAACACTCCTGAGGGCCACTTTGAGAACTTGGTCATGCCTTTTGGGTTGACCAATGCTCCTGTTGTCTTCCAGCATTTTGTTAATGACATTTTTCATCACCTGGTGGGGAGGTTTGTAGTCGTGTATTTGGATGACATACTAATCTATTCTCCAGATATTGTGATACATCAAGATCACGTGAGGCAGGTGTTGCAAATCTTAAGAGATAACAAGTTGTATGCAAAATTAGAGTAATGTGTTTTTGCTGTACAAGAGGTGCCATTCTTAGGATACCGGCTTTCATCTTCAGGTTTTCGTATGGATCCAGAGAAAGTCCGTGCTGTTCTGGACTGGGACCGCGATTTTTGGGGTTCACCAACTATTACTGAAAATTTATTAAGAACTATTCAACAATAGTTAAACCCTTAACTGACATGACTAAGAAAGTGACGGATGTCTCAGTGTGGTCTGATGCAGCGTTGCAAGCCTTCTCCGCTGTGAAGGAGTGCTTCTCTTCTGCCCCTATATTGGTGCAGCCAGATGTGTCACAACCTTACTTTGTGGAGGTTGACGCATCCGAGGTAGGGGTAGGAGCAGTTTTATCACAGGGCCCATCACCTGGTAAATGGCGCCCATGTGCTTTTTTTTTTCCGAAAAAACTCTCTGCTGCAGAGAGAAATTATGATGTGGGTAACAGAGAGTTACTGGCCATTAAGTTGGCTTTTGAGGAATGGCGTCATTGGTTGTAAGGGGCGATTCACCCTATCACTGTATTCACTGATCACAAAAATTTGGCTTACCTGGAGTCGGCTAAACGACTTAATCCGAGGCAGGCCAGATGGTCTTTGTTCTTCACCAGATTCAATTTCATTGTCACATATCATCCTGGGGTTAAGAATGTGAAGGTGGATGCCTTGTCACGTAGTTTTCCCGGAGGTGGTGATTTTGAAGATCCGAGCTCTATACTGTCTGAAGGGGTGGTGATATTCGCTCTTTACCCTGATCTTGAGGCTAAGGTGTTTGAGGCCCAGGGAGATGCGCCGGAGTCTTGCCCTCCTGGGAAGTTGTTTGTTCCTTCTGATTTGCGTCAAAAGGTGTCTGAGGAACATCATTCTTCAGTGCTTGTGGGACACCCTGGGAGTAAATCCACCTTTTACCTCATCTCTCGTAGATTCTGGTGGCCGGGGCTGCGTAAGTGTGTTGAGGACTATGTGTCGGCCTGTAGTGTCTGTGCACGCGCTAAGGTGACACATACTCGACCTTCTGGACCACTACTTCCATTACCCATCCCGTCCAGACCATGGACTCACTTATCCATGGACTTCATCACTGATCTGCCTGATTCTTCTGGTAAGACAGTTATTCTGGTGGTTGTAGATTGTTTTAGTAAAATGGCGCACTTTATTGCATTACCCGGACTCCCCAATGCTAAGACTCTTGCACAAGTGTTTGTTGACAACATTGTGAAACTTCATGGCATTCCCACTGACGTGGTCTCTGATCGTGGGACTCAGTTTGTGTCCAGATTCTGGAAGGCATTCTGTACTCGGCTTGGGGTACAACTGTCTTTTTCCTCTGCCTTTCACCCCCAGACGAATGGACAGACTGAGCGTACCAATCAGAGTCTGGAGACTTACTTGAGATGTTTTGTCTCTGAGAACCAGGAGGAGTGGTCCTCGTTTTTGTCTCTGGCAAAGTTTGCCATAAATAATCGCAGACAGGACTCCACTGGTAAGTCACCATTTTTTTGTGCATATGGCTTTCACCCGCAGTTTGGCACATTTTCTGGTTCTGATACTTCTGGTATTCCTGAGGAAGAACGTTTTTCGTCATCATTGTCATCTATATGGAGGAAAATTCAAAATAACTTGATAAATATGGGTAACAAGTACAAACGTCTGGCTGACAGGAAACGTATGAATGGTCCAGGCCTAAGTGTGGGTGATTCTGTGTGGCTGTCTACTAGGAACATTAAGTTGAAAGTTCCTTCTTGGAAGTTGGATCCAAGATTTATTGGCCCATAAGATCATGGCCATTATTAATCCTGTAGCATTTCATCTTGAACTTCCTCAGGCTCTGAAAATCCATAATGTGTTTCACAGATCTTTGTTGAAGAGATATGTTGAACCTCTGGAGCCATCTCCCTTGCCACCTGCGCCTGTCTTGGTGGATGGTAATTTGGAATTCCAAATTTCGTCTGTTGTGGGTGTGGTGATTATCTTTCCCCTATTTATTCCTTCCTCTCCCAGTATTCCTTGTGGTTTATACTTTCTGCTGACATTGTTGTGTGTAGTGTTTTTCTCAGTTGAAATCCAGTTGCTGCAATATCTGCATTAAGATAAGTGTCATTTTCCCTATTGTGTTTATCCAAATTTTCCCTGTTGTGGTTTTGCCTTCTGGAGTTTGCTGTTCGTCTGTCCTCTTGGAGGAATGGATTTACTCTTTCTCCTGTCACTAGCTGCAGGGTTGTATAGGGTCAGTTTGTTATTAGATTCCTGTGTATGAACTCTCCTACCACTAAGGCCTGTTCATACTGGTAGTCAGCCAGGGACTAGTTTCATGGATTCCTGCAGAGGTGACAATTTCCCTTGTTTGGTCTTTTCCCTTCCCTCTTACGCTTGGTGTGGCTATACCCTCCAAACCAGAGCGTGACAGAAACATTAAATGACATAGATTAAATATATCCATGCGAAGCGATGTTTTCTTCCACTGCTACCCACTGTGTTTCCTCATAAATTACCATGGCATTTACCTGTAATTCAGGCCACCCTCAAAAGAAGGACTTAAACCCCACCCCCCATGCCCAGGCCCCGCTAAACCACGCCCCTGACCCGGTCAGGTCATGCCCCCTCCCACTCTGCAGCCAATGGGGATTGAAAAAATGAAGGTAAAAATCAACTTCTGTCAGCTGCATTGACTTTCTCTCTGCAACAACACCCAGAAACATTAAATGAAATGGATGAAATATACCCAGGCGAAGCAGCGTCCTTCTGCTAGTATTTTATAAATTACAGATGTACACATGCCATTGGAAAGGTCAAAGTAGTTAAAGTAACCCTGATGACTTTTGCAATGGCATATGTTGTGTAAGATGTCAGTTTTATGTTTGCCGCACCTTGGTAGGTAACTCGTTAAAATCTGCTATATCTGTATACTGTCCTTCTCTAACACTCTTTAGTAAATTGTTCTTCACTGTAACCCCCTTCGCACAGCTTGATGTAATAGTACATCAAGGGTCTCGGGTAGTTGAGGCACCTTGACCTACTGTTACGGCAGGTGATTACATGGGCGTTACTAATGTGCCCATGTGTTCACTTACATGAGAAGGCCTATAATGCACAACTGTACTGCAACCTTCTCAGTGCTGCCTTGTAGCTTGATCACCAGCAACCTCCTTATGATCATTGAGACTGGTATGACTAGATCTTTAGGGTTGTCACTTGCAAAAACCTTCATAGAGCGTACGAGTGGTATGCCCTAACAGGAACCTATGTGTTTTTCTTTGCAGAAACAATACACTGGCATGCATAAGTATGCTGTGTATTGTAATAAAGAAAAGAAAGCCTTTTTATGGGAATAGGGAAAAAGTTTAATATACTGTATGTATGTCTTTTTTTTTTTAAATAACACAAGTAAAATACATTTTCTTGAAAATACATATAAACTAACGTATCCTCACCACATTTGGTATCCCATAACCATCACAATTAGAGTTGAGCGAACGTGCTCGTAACGAGCACTGTAGTGCTCGGATCCCCTGCGCTTGTGTGTCATACCAAACGGATCCGCCCCTATTGACTTACAGTCAGGTGAGGACGGATCGGGATGCCTGCGGCCATGCGAGCGCAGGGAATCCGAGCACTACAGTGCTCGTTACGAGCACGTTCGCTCAACTCTAATGACAATATGTGCTATAAATTCCTACCTTATTGTATGTGAATGACAAAGGCTTAGCAAGATGGTGGTTTAATTTGCCTGATCCCAAATTTTCGTTAATAAACACTAAAACCTAGCATATATAATAATAATCTTTATTTATATAGTGCCAGCATATTCCACAGTGCTTTACAATCAAAAACAGCCTGGCTCTGTAGCGAGTAATAGCTCATAATGGACAGTAATTGCTAGATATCGCATCTTCCAATTTCAGCTAACATTTACTTTCAAAACTGTTTGAATAAAACTTCTTTACATCCATTTCTGAATCATATGGTGTTTGTGATAACAGCATGAAGGTAGGCCCAAATAAGAATCTTACTTATTTTATATGATGTTCTTCTAGTATTTGCTATGACATGCTGCTGTTTTGAGTCTTCACACATAAATCTTTGGATTTTTTTCCACATTCTCAGTATAAATTAAAGAGGTTATACCTAGGAAAATATATTTGACTTATCTTTAGGATAGGTCAGTATCAGCATCATATCTGAGGGGGTGTGACACTCGGGACCCCCGCCTCCCTGAGATAGCTGATTGGTGGGGATGCCGGGACTTGGACCCCGCTGATATGATAATGATGATTTATCCTGAGGATAAGTCATCATTATCTTTTCCAGGATAACCCCTTACGCCTTTGCAAAATTCTGTTATGTAGAACTGTGGATATTGTAAGTGCTGAAGCTGTCCACAAGATGTAGCTGTTGTACAACTTTCAGTAGCATTTTTCAGCCCTAACGGAAAAATAAAAAAAAAGAGTGTTTGTGTGTGTGTGTGTGTGTGTGTGTATGTATGTATATATATATCTCTTAATAATATAAAAATGAATTTCTGTCTGTCTGTTCTCTATGCGCGACCAAACTACTGGACCGATTTTCACCAAATTCGGCACACAGGTACATCAGGTGTCCGGGAAGGTTTTAGACCAGGTCTCATCTCTCTAGGACGTACCGTTCCCGAGATATTCCCAAAATATGATCTCCATTAGCCAACATTACAACTGGGAGCTTTGGTTTTAAACTCCAACTGCCATTCTCTGCAAAGCCACACAGGGAGGGCAGGTTTCCATAACAACCAGGTAATTATCAGCAGCTGAGGATCTCATCCATTTCTATTTACTGACACTGTTAAAGGTATTCCGGTTACCATAAATATAACTTATGTTTTTTTCTATTACTACAGTTCAGTAGTAATAAAAGATGTTTTCCTCCACTGCTGCCTATTGCGTGGGCTCATAAATAAGCATGGTATTGACCTTTAATTCAGGCCACCCTTAAAAAAGTACTTAAAACCCCCGCCCCAGGTCTCACTAAGCCACACCCCCAACTCTGTCAGGCCACACCCCCTTTCACTCCACAGCCAACAGAGATTGAAAAAATGAAGGTAAAAATCAACTTCTGTCAGCTGCAGGGATGGGTGGGAGGTTGACTTTCTTTCTGCAACAACACACACAAACATTAAATAAAATAGATTAAATACACCCATGCGAAGCGTCTTGCTAATCCATGCCCCCGACTCTGTCAGGTCACGCCCCCTCCCACTCCGCAGCCAACGGGAATTGAAAAAATGAAGGTAAAAATAAACTTCTGTTTGCTGCAGGGGTGGGAGGGTGAATTTCTCTCTGCAACGACACACAAAATTTTAGATGAAATAGACTAATTTCAGACTACAACCGTTCGAAGCATCTTGATAATCCACACCCCCAACTCTGCCAGGCCACGCCCCCTCCCACTCCGCAGGCAACGGGGATTGAAAAAAAATCAGCTGCAGGGGTGGGAGGGTGATTTTCTCTCTGCAAGGACACACAAAAATCGTAGATGAAATTGACTAATTTTAGACTACGACCATTCAGTACTAATAAAAGATGTTTTTTTTCCACTGCTACCCATTGTGGGTCCCCATAAATTACCATGTCATCGACCTGTAATTCATGCCACTCTGACCCCCGCCCCAGATCTTGCGAAACCACGCTCCGACTCTATCAGGCCACACCCCCTCCCACTCCGCAGCCAACGGGGATTGAAAAAATGAAGGTAAAAATCAACTTCTGTCAGCTGCAGGGGTGGGAGGGAAGTTGGATTTCTTTCTGCAACAACATACAGAAACATTAAATGAAATAGATTAAATATACCCGTGCAAAGCAATGTTTTCTTCCACTGTTACCCATGGCGTGTCCTCATAAATTACCATGGCATCGACCTGTAATTCTGGCCACCATCAAAAGAAGGACTTAAAACCCCGCCCCAGGTCTTGCAACGTCACGCCCCCGACTCAGTCAGGCCATGACCCCTCCCACTCCGCAGCCAATGGAGATTGAACAATTGAAGGTAAAAATCAACATCTGTCAGCTGCAGGGATGGGAGGGAGGATGACTTTCTCTCTGCAACGACAAACAGAAACATTAAATGAAATAGATTAAATATACCCGCGCAAAGCAATGTTTTCTTCCACTGCTACCCATTGTGTTTCCTCAAATTACCATGGCATTAACCTATAATTCAGGCCACCCTGAAATGAAGGACTTAACCCCCCCCCCCCCCGTGTCCCATTAAACCACACCCCCTCCCACTCCGCAGCCAATAGGGATTGAAAAAATGAAGGTAAAAATCAATTTCTGTCAGCTGCATTGACTTTCTCTCTGCAACGACACACATAAACATTAAATAAATAGATGAAATATACCCAGGCGAAGCCGGGTCTTTCTGCTAGTACATATATATATATGATATACAGGGTGGGCCATTTATATGGATACACCTAAATAAAATGGGAATAGTTGGTGATATTAACTTCCTGTTTGTGGCACATTAGTATATGGGAGGGGAAAAACTTTTCAAGATGGGTGGCGATCATGGCGGCCATTTCGAAGTTGGCCATTTTGGATCCAACTTTAGTTTTTTCAATGGGAAGAGGGTCATGTGACGCATCAGACTTATTGAGAATTTCACAAGAAAAACAATGGTGTGCTTGGTTTTAACATAACTGTATTCTTTCATGAGTTATTTACAAGTTTCTGACCACTTATAAAATGTGTTCAAAGTGCTGCCCAATGCAACCCTTTTTCTTGCCTTAATACAAATTCTAACAGTCTATTCAGTAGGACTATCAGCTGTGTATCCACCTGACTTCTGTCCAACACAACTCATGGTCCCAACCCCATTTATAAGGCAAGAAATCCCACTTATTAAACCTGACAGGGCACACCTGTGAAGTGAAAACCATTTCAGGTGACTACCTCTTGAAGCTCATCAAGAGAATGCCAAGAGTGTGCAAAGTAGTAATCAAAGCAAAAGGTGGCTACTTTGAAGAACCTAGAACATAAGACATATTTTCAGTTGTTTCACACTTTTTTGTTAAGTATATAATTCCACATGTGTTAATTCATAGTTTTGATGCCTTCAGTGTGAATCTACAATTTTCATAGTCATGAAAATACAGAAAACGCTTTAAATGAGAAGGTGTGTCCAAACTTTTGGTCTGTACTGTATATATATATATATATAGGCAAACGCCATATTTCTGAAACCCCAGTGCATCCCTTATACCATTACTGTATAACTTAAGCATTAGGTTTAAATCAGTACTGTATTCTGAACTCTAACAGAAAATCATGTACATTTAATCCCCAGCATTGCAGTACACTCATGATAGAGTGTTCCCTCTTCCTTCTGTTGAAAGACTGATTTCAGTTGCGTGTCAGCATACCTCCCAACTGTCCCGGATCCAGCGGGACAGTCCCGGATTGCAGTGGCTGTCCCGCTGTCCCAGTACGAGGGAGCTATGTCCTGGTCTCTGGCAGCTGTCACTGCGTCCATAGGACGCAGAGACAGTTGACTGTTGCAAGAAGAAGCAGACAGCCAGAATCGGCTACCTGCTTCTTTCATCCTCCGAGTCCCCCCCTTGCCACCCTTCCCCCCCAGCTCTCTCCATTCTGCCTCATGTCTGGGAAGGGGGTGGGGACGTCCGTCAGTCAGCATTGGCTCCGCCCCCTCTAGACAAGAGAAGAAGATCTCCTGCTGGTGATTCTGCAGCCTAGAAAAAAATGTAAGTATAAGGTTTTTGGTTTTTTTTTAACTTTCTGTGAGGGGACTGCACTATGTTTATTATCCCTGTACTGTGACATCACTGTGTTTATTAACCCTGTACTGTGACATCACTGTTTTTAATATCCTTGTACTGTGACATCACTGTGTTTATTATCCCTGTACTGTGACATCACTGTGTTTAATATCCTTGTACTGTGACATCACTGTGGTTATTATCCCTGTACGGTGACATCACTGTGTTTATTATCCCTGTACTGTGACATCGCTGTGTTTATTATCCCTGTGCTGTGACATCACTGTATTTATTATCCCTGTGCTGTGACATCACTGTATTTATTATCCCTGTGCTGTGACATCACTGTATTTATTATCCCTGTACTGTAACATCACTGTATTTATTATCCCTGTGCTGTGACATCACTGTATTTATTATCCCTGTGCTGTGACATCACTGTATTTATTATCCCTGTGCTGTGACATCACTGTGGTTATTATTCCTGTACGGTGACATTGCTGTGTTTAATATCCTTGTACGGTGACATCGCTGTGTTTATTATCCGTGTACTGTGACATTGCTGTGGTTATTATCCCTGTGCTGTGACATCGCTGTATTTATTATCCCTGTACGGTGACATCGCTATGTTTATTTTCCCTGTACGGTGACATCGCTGTATCTATTATCCCTGTACTGTGACATCACTGTGTTTATTATCCCTGTACAGTAAGGGCACTGGGTGATTAGCTTATAGTGGGTGGAATTAGGGGCGTGGCCTAGCGCTGAAGAAATTTGCTACGCGCACCGCACAATATGTCCCTCTTTGTCTCTTTACAAAGTTGGGAGGTATGTGTCAGTAATAAGACAATTGTGTAGTTCAGGGAACAGAAATGTTTGGGACTCCAGCTGTGGTGAAACTACAACTCACAGCATGCACCCTTCCTTGGCTGTTCTCAGAACTGCTGTAAAAATGAATGGAGCACACTGGGAGTTTTAGTTTCACAACAGCTGTAGTGCCGGAGTTTTCCGATACCTGATTTAGTCTTTTTGGAGATGTACATTTAGAATGAAGACTCTGGTGTATTCATGAGCTATGTGCTTGACCCACTGCTGGCAGAACAGTTCTAGGAAGAAGTCAGTCAATCAATAGTGGGGGGGGGGAAGTTGTTCATGAATATATCAGACTCCTAGTGCACATCTCTCAAGTTATACTGCAACTAATACATTGTAAATTTAGTAGCGAGGACAGCCTATCCATTCTGACAGGTTCACTGTCTGAAAGGACTTTGATTCATTCATGCAAGTGATATTTACAGAAAAAAAGATACAAAACATCCTGCACAATATGATAGTAAAATGTGCCGGTGTACAAGGCTACATTTTGAAATTCACAGTAAAAAATGCACTATAACAATAGATGCAAACAACATATGGACTAAGCCCTCACTCTATTGATAAAATCTGAGACTCTTAGCCAATACATTTTGATCAAAATACATCTGTGCCCACCTACCCAGTGCCACGTTGGTCTCAGTTCAGACAGGGCCTACGCTAAACCTACCTGTGCATCTATGTTCAGGTGCGCATACCCTGCACATATAGTGTGCTGCTCTTAGTTACCTCTATGTGCATCAGCAACCAATGAGAGGAGGAGCACACACACCTATATGTACCACCTTAATCAAGGTCGCCTCTTAGATAGGTGGGGCAAAAGTGCACATGAATGCTACTTCCCTGGTAATAGGAGAGCATTCACACCTGAAGTTGCCACTCCTTCAAGACACATCAAAAAATATTTACGGAAAAAAGATACAAAACATCTTGCACGATATGATAGTAAAATGTGCGGATGTGCAAGGCTACATTTAGAATTTCACGGGAAAAAAATGCACTATAAAATTGATGCAAACAACATATGGACTAAGCCCTCACTCTATTGATAAAATCTGAGACTCTTAGACAATATATTTTGATCAAAATACATCTGTGCGGCCCAAACTTCTGACTGTGGCTGCTGGACCTCAGCTGTTGGACTGCACTCCAGGGACCCACTCTCACCCAAACACCTGGCCTCTGCCTTCTCCAGCTAGCAGCCTCCATTTTGGATCTTATAAGTCACTGTTAAGGTCCTTTTACACTGACCAATATTCAGGCCGATTATTGGATTTGTGTGACTGCTCTTTCCTAATAATTGGCCTGTGTAAAAGGGTCCAGCGATCACCTGATAAATAAACACACCAAAAATCATAATTTCTGTGTGACGCTGCCACGGATGTAAACACTCTTGGGACTGGTACATGGACACAGGCAGCGGGGAGGACCCGAACGGCAATGAACGGACTACAATCTGCATCAGAGGCTCCTAGTGAACACACTCCAAGCTGCACAGACTTGTGTGGGCACCAGGTGAAATTTCAGAAGTGTCGCATATAAATCAACCTTGCCAAGAACTGCTACTAGATGGAGCCATCCTGCCGTTGTCACCCTCGGCTTGTAACCTCCTTCCCTTGCTGAGGCTCCACACCTGGGGCAGTCCTCCTGATACTGTCATCCTTGCCCACCTGCTAGCCGTGATTTGAGAATGTCCCACGGAATGAATACCTGTGTGAGGTCTGCACTTGGGATCGAATACACGTCCATAACGTTCTGCTTCATGTGCAGTTGAGTCCTCAAGATGAAGTGCTCTCCACAGGATAATAGGGGTTCCTTGAATTTTTCATACCTTGGACATGTGGAGCAGATACCATTTGATGGGTACGAGTACTTGGATTGTCACAGCAACTCTTCAGTCCCGCACTGAATTCTTTATAATGCACCATGCTATGGTCTTAAGTAGAATGGATGTAAGGTTTGTGATATGCTTGTGTTCTGACAAACTGAAGAAAAATCCTATGGAAATGGATGGTGTAGGAACTTGTAAAGCATGGGACTGTTATTGTATATGTCATTGACGTAATACTGATGATGCTCGTACTGTGAAGAGGCGCAGATCATTTATGTGTTCTCATAAATGTGAACAGTGAAAAGAGCTCCAATTACTACTAATACCAATGTAAGGCACAAGTCCCGCCTATTACATGTAATGAGTATGGGATATTGGGAGTATTTATATTAATTGAAGCCAAATCTGATGCCATAAATGCTGCCCGTTGATGCCACGTCCAGACTGCTGTGTCCAATGTGACAGTCCTGAAATGTTAACTCGTTGGAAAGGTTTTGACGTACTAACTATAATTTAAAATGGAGAGAGACACTTTGTATGTTATTAATTCAGCATGTCTATAAATGTATTTTATGTGCACGTGTGAGGAAGCTTGTAGCCAGAGAGAGACCAAAGTCATTTTGTTTTGTGGGTTGACTGGTTACCTTCTATGGCTTGTGATTAGAGATGAGCGAGCACTAAAATGCTCGGGTGCTCGTTATTCGAGTCGAATTTTTCCGGATGCTCGGGTGCTCGTTTCGAATAACGAACACCATTGAAGTCAATGGGAGACTCGAGCATTTTTTGCAGGGGACCAAAGCTCTGCATAGGGAAGATTGCGTGAAAACCTGGAAACCTCAGAAAATGATGAAACACAACGGAAATGGACAGGAAACAGCAGGGGCAGCATGCATGGATGCCTCTGAGGCTGCCTAATCGTACCATTACGCCAAATTCTGGGCAACAGCCTGGTGGTGACCCTCAAGACAATTGTGCTGACCCAGACCAAGATGGGCAAGGCACATGCACTGGCACATGTTAGGAAAGCACCCAACTTGGTGCAACGAAGGTCCATCGCCGCCTGCGGGTGATACCACTGCTCATGCTGGCACTGCTGTCCTATCCCCCGCCCCATGACGCATGCATAAGCGTCTCCCTCTCCTCACCCACCCAGTAGTCCACAGCGTACACAAAGTTCTCCCAGCACAGTGCCCAGCTCTCCCCATCCCAGACGGGCAAACACGCACCCACCACCCACCTACCCTGTCCACGGCAGACCTCCAAGCACAGTGCCCAGCTTTCCTAATTCCAGATGGGCTAAGACGCACACTGCACCCACCTATTAGTCTCCAACCGTGGGTGGGTGCAGAGCCTTTTAGTGCCCCTCAAGACAATGTTTGTGTGCCAGGGCCTGGTAGTAACCGTCTTTGAAGTTGCTGTTGGAGAGGCCACCGGTGACCCTGAAGACAATTTTGGCTGACAGTGCAGTGGCAAGCCTCCAAAAAATCGTGGGTGAGAGCCTGGAGGTGACGCTCAGAAACAAATGGTTTAAAAAAGCATGGTGGTGCACCCCTGAATGACAGTCTGTGACTGAGATTGCAGGTGAACCCGCTAAAATTGTAGTCTAGCACACCTTGGTGGTGAACCCCTAAATTACAAAGTTTGACTGAGATTGCAGTTTACAGCTTTGCGGTGAACCCCAGAGTGGCTTGGTTAGACTAACATAGCGGCTGAACCACCCAAAAATTTAGCCTGACACAGCATGGCAGTTCAGTGAACAAAAGTACAGTAGCCGCAGTCTAGAAAAAATGTTTTTTCTATCACTTATATATACTACAGTCCAGTGAAAAATTGTGTGGTGTGCATTACACTAGCCGGAGTCTAGAAAATATACGTTTTTTCTCTCAGTCATATATACTACAGTTGAGTGAAAATTTCTGTCGTGTGCTGCACAGTAGCCGGAGTCTAGAAGATATACCTTTTTTCTCTCAGTCATATATCCTACAGTGCAGTGCAAAATTCTGTTGTGTGCTGCACACTAGCCGGAGTCTACAAAATATACATTTTTTCTCTCATTCATATATCCTACAGTGCAGTGAAAAATTGTGTGGTACACTAGCCGCAGTCTAGAGAATATGTTTTTTCTCTCAGATACATTTAATACAGTCCAGTGAAAAATTCTGTGGTGTGTGGTACACTAGCCGCAGTCTAGAGAATACGTTTTTGGCCTCAGATATTAATTCTACAGTTACACAATGATTACAGTGATTACACAAATTGTTGAAACCAAGGGCTAAGGGTCAAGGACATGGGCATCCAAGTGATGTAGGGGGGCAGAGGCTGTGGTCCTGGGCAGGGTGACACAGTACCTACTGATGAGGGAGCAGTGGAACGCCGCAGAGTTTCACTCCCTAGCTTTATCTCGCAACTTACAGGGTCACGTGGTACACCACTATTGAAACCACAACAGTGCGAACAGGTGATGACGTGGATAGCGGATAATTTGTCCAGTAATTTATCCACCACCCAGTCTTCCACACAGTCCACCCACGCTAGCCAAGGGAGTAGACCTCTGGCTCATCCAGCCCAACCTGCTTCCCCCCAGCCTGCCCCCCCATGGAAAATATGGATTCAGATCAGGCATACTCACAGGAACTCTTTTCAGGACCCTACCCAGAGACACAAACCACTGCTCAACAGCAACCTGAGCAGTTGCTCTGTCCCGATGCCCAAAATTTAGAACTTTCACAGTCTGTGGGTGGTGAGAGTGTGGACTTAGTGCAAGTAGTGCGTGAAGAGGTGTCGGATGATGATGATGAGACACGGTTGTCAGACATTGACGTTGTTTTCAGGACAGTAAGTCCCAGGGGGGAGCAGAGTGAGGAATCGGAGGAAGAGCTGGTGGATGATGAGGTGACTGACCCAAGCTGGGTTGGTAAGCCTAGTCAAGACAGTGCTTCTGAGGGGGAGGCAAGTGCAGCACCAGAACAGGTTGGAAGAGGCAGTGGGGTGGCCAGAGGGAGAAGCAGGGCCAGAGCAAGTAGATCAGTAACTGTTGCACGGAGTCAAGCTCCCGTGCCGAGGCCTAGATGTTCGCAAGTCTGGAGGTTCTTTAAAGAAAGTGAGGATGACCGACGGACTATGGTGTGCAACTTGTGCCACATCAGGATCAGCAGGGGAGCCACCACTACCAGCATGCGCAAGCATATGAGTGCTAAACACACAACTCAATGGAACCAAGGCCGTTCACCACTGCTCCTTCCCCTGTGTCACATGTTGGCTTTGCAAGTCAACCCCCCGCCCAGGACCCCAGCACGAGCGCCTCCACCTCCACGATCCTCCACACCCTACACCAATGTGTCCCAGCGCAGCGTTCAGCTGTCTTTGCATCAGACATTGGAGCCCAAGCGCAAACGCAAATACATTTCCACCCACCCACATGCACAAGCCCTAAATGTCCACATTTTCAAACTGCTGAGCCTGGAGATGCTGCGCTACAGACTGGTAGAGATTGAGGCTTTCCGCAACCTGATGGCGGTGGCTGTCCCTCGGTACTTGGTCCCCAGCCGCCACTAATTTTCACAATGTGCCGTCCCAGCCCTACACCAGCACGTGTCAGAGAACATCATCCTTGCCCTGACCAACGCGATTACTGAGAAGGTCCACCTAACCATGGACACGTGGACAAGTGCTGGCGGGCAGGGACACTATATCTCCCTGACGGCACATTGGGTTAACTTGGTGGAGGCTGGGACCGAGTCTGACCCTGGGGTCGCTCATGTAATGCCCACAGTACATATAACTGAGAAAAAAGTACATATAACTGAGAAAAAACGTAGTCTTTAAATGGCGGCTATGTTACCGCAAACCACTCCATTTTTCACTGGACTGTAGTACATTTAACTGAGAAAAAACATAGTCTTTAAATGGTGGCTATTTTACCGCAAACCACTCCATTTTTCAGTGGACTGTAGTACATATAACTGAGAAAAAACGTAGTCTTTAAATGGCCGCTATGTTACCGCAAACCACTCCATTTTTCACTGGACTGTAGTACATATAACTGAGAAAATACGTATTTTATAGACTGACGTTGCTGTACAGCACACTACAGAATTTTTCACTGGACTGTAGTATATATAAATAAGAAAAAAAACGTAGTCTTTAAATGGCGGCTATTGTACCACAAACCACTCCATTTTTCACTGGACTGTAGTACATATAACTGAGAAAAAACGTATTTTTTAGACTGACGCTACTGTACAGCACACTACAGAATTGTTCACTGGACTGTAGTATATATAAATGGGAAAATACATAGTCTTTAAATGGCGGCTATTTTACTGCAAACCACTCCATTTTTCACTGGACTGTAGTACATATAACTGAGAAAAAACGTAGTCTTTAAATGGCGGCTATGTTACCGCAAACCACTCCATTTTTTACTGGACTGTAGTAAATATAACTGAGAAAAAACGTAGTCTTTAAATGGTGGCTATTTTACCGCAAACCACTCCATTTTCAGTGGACTGTAGTACATAAAACTGAGAAAAAACGTAGTCTTTAAATGGCCGCTATGTTACCGCAAACCACTACATTTTTCACTGGACTGTAATACATTTAACTGAGAAAATAGTCTTTAAATGGTGGCTATTTTACCGCAAACCACTCCATTTTTCAGTGGACTGTAGTACATATAACTGAGAAAAAACGTAGTCTTTAAATGGCCACTATGTTACCGCAAACCACTCCATTTTTCACTGGACTGTAGTACATATAACTGAGAAAATACGTATTTTATAGACTGACGTTGCTGTACAGCACACTACAGAATTTTTCACTGGACTGTAGTATATATAAATGAGAAAAAAAACGTAGTCTTTAAATGGCGGCTATTGTACCACAAACCACTCCATTTTTCACTGGACTGTAGTACATATAACTGAGAAAAAACGTATTTTTTAGACTGACGCTACTGTACAGCACACTACAGAATTGTTCACTGGACTGTAGTATATATAAATGGGAAAATACATAGTCTTTAAATGGCGGCTATTTTACCGCAAACCACTCCATTTTTCACTGGACTGTAGTACATATAACTGAGAAAAAACGTAGTCTTTAAATGGCGGCTATGTTACCGCAAACCACTCCATTTTTTACTGGACTGTAGTAAATATAACTGAGAAAAAACGTAGTCTTTAAATGGTGGCTATTTTACCGCAAACCACTCCATTTTCAGTGGACTGTAGTACATAAAACTGAGAAAAAACGTAGTCTTTAAATGGCCGCTATGTTACCGCAAACCACTACATTTTTCACTGGACTGTAATACATTTAACTGAGAAAATACGTATTTTATAGACTGACGTTGCTGTACAGCACACTACAGAATTTTTCACTGGACTGTAGTATATATAAATGAGAAAAAAACGTAGTCTTTAAATGGCGGCTATTGTACCGCAAACCACTCCATTTTTCACTGGACTGTAGTACATATAACTGAGAAAAAACGTATTTTATAGACTGACGCTACTGTACAGCACACTACAGAATTGTTCACTTGACTGTAGTATATATGAATGGGAAAAAAACATAGACTTTAAATGGCGGCTATTTTACCGCAAATCACTACATTTTTCACTGGACTGTAGTACATATAACTGAGAAAAAACGTAGTCTTTAAATGGCGGCTATTGTACCGCAAACCACTCCATTTTTCACTGGACTGTAATACATATAACTGAGAGAAAATACGTATTTTATAGACTGACGCTACTGTACAGCACACTAAATAATTGTTCACTGCACTGTAGTATACATAACTGAGAGAAAAAACATATTCCCTAGACTGACGCTACTGTACAGCACACTAAATAATTGTTCACTGCACTGTAGTATACATAACTGAGAGAAAAAACGTATTCCCTAGACTGACGCTACTGTACAGCACACTAAATAATTGTTCACTGGACTGTAGTATATATAACTGAGAGAAAAAACGTATTCCGTAGACTGACGCTACGGTACAGTACACTACATAATTGTTCACTGGACTGGAGTACGTATAACTGAGAAAAAACGCATTTTATACACTGACGCTGCTGTACAGCACACTACAGAATTGTTCACTGGACTGTAGTACATATAACTGAGAAAAAAAACGTAGTCTTTAAATGGCGGCTATTTTACCGCAAACCACTCCATGTTTCACTGGACTGTAGTACATATAACTGAGAAAAACGTAGTCTTTAAATGGCGCCTATTTTACCGCAAACCACTCCATTTTTCACTGGACTGTAGTACATATAACTGAGAAAAAACGTAGTCTTTAAATGACCGCTATGTTACCGCAAACCACTCCATTTTTCACTGGACTGTAGTACATATAACTGAGAAAAAATGTATTTTATAGACTGTCGCTACTGTACAGCACACTACAGAATTGTTCACTGGACTGTAGTATATGTAAATGAGAAAAAAACGTAGTCTTTAAATGGCGGCTATTTTACCCCAAACCACTACATTTTTCACTGGACTGTAGCACATATAACTGAGAAAAAACATAGTCTTTAAATGGCGGCTATTGTACCGCAAACCACTCCATTTTTCACTGGACTATAATACATATAAATGAGAGAAAATACGTATTTTATAGACTGACGCTACTGTACAGCACACTACATAATTGTTCACTGCACTGTAGTATATATAACTGAGAGAAAAAAACGTATTCCCTAGACTGACGCTACTGTACAGCACACTAAATAATTGTTCACTGCACTGTAGTATACTTAACTGAGAGAAAAAACGTATTCCCTAGACTGACGCTACTGTACAGTACACTACATAATTGTTCACTGGACTATAGTGTATAGAAATGATAGAAAAAACGTATTCCCTAGACTGCACTACAGATCCAAGCAAGCCAAGGTACAGTAGCAGCACCAGCAGAAGCAAAAATGAGTACTGAGAGGACTTTGGGCAA